>JAJPUD010005325.1:109129-162238 GCA_023553655.1 Myrmecobius fasciatus
AAAGAAAGAAAGAAAGAAAGAAAGAAAGAAAGAAAGAAAGAAAGAAAGAAAGAAAGAAAGGAAGGAAGGAAGGAAGGAAGGAAGGAAGGAAGGAAGGAAGGAAGGAAGGAAGGAAGGAAGGAAGGAAGGAAGGAAGAAAAGGAAAGGAGAGGAAAGGAAAGGAGAGGAGAGGAAAGAGGAGAGGAGAGGAAAGAGGAGAGGAGAGGAGAGGAGAGGAGAGGAGAGAAGAGGAGAGGGGGGAGGGGAGAGGAGAGGAGAGGAGAGGAGAGGAGAGGGGAGGGGAGGGGAGGGGAGGGGAGGAGAAGGGGGAGGGGAGGAGAAGGGAGAGGAGAGGAGAGGAGAGGAGAGGAGAAAAGAAGGAAAAATACCTACATAGTCTATGTAGCCATTCATGGTCTTCTACTGACAAATTAGAGAACATCTCTATGATTCCAGCTGTACATGTATGGTTTTATGGTTCCTAAAGCAGTTTCCTGACAACAACTCTGAGAAATAAATAATGTAACATTACTATCCTCACTTTACAATGAGACAATATTTGTCCAAGATCATACAGCTAATGATGATAAAAACTTGAACTCACATCTTGGTCATATGATTCTAAATCCAGGTATCTTTTGCACTTACCAGTACTTTCATTGTCAAAGTATTTTGCACAATATTGTAATTCTTGAATAAAATTGTCTTATAATGCATTCTGTTCTTGTCAGAACATCTAATTTTATACCAAGTAGAATTATAATCTTATGTTTATTTGTTTATTTATTTGTATATTTTTAAATTCCCAGCTCTGATAGAGGAACATTGAAGTCTTCTACAATTAATTCTTCAACATAATTATTATGTTGTTATTTACATCTTTTTGAGATTTAGTTAAATTTTATTATCCAGTTGTAGAAAATACTTATCTCCTACAAATATTTTTAAATTTTATTTATTAATTATATTAAACATGTAGTTCAAAGTCTTTCCTCCCAATTTTTTAGTTTTTATTGAGTTTTATAATATTATTTTTCAAGAAATTTTCTTCTGCTTTGCCCTTAAAACTTCTCTTAAGTATAAGGTTCAACATAGGAGGAAGTCTGGGGTAACAATTCACAGCCCTCAGTTTTAAGGCTGATGTAGGATAATTCTGTCTAATAACAAGTTCTGATATTTTCTCCCTGTCAGCCTGGGTGAAACTGAAAATCCTTGATGTAAGGGGAAAATATCACAATAAATTATAGTTTGACAGAAATGATAACATAACAATTACAAGAACCTTCAGAATGTTTAAGGGAAAAAAAGATTTTAAATATATATAAATCAGAATCCTCAAAGAAGAAATTTACAAAAACAAATGAGAGAGTAGAGAATTTAAAACAAATTAAAGAGCATCTCTCCAAAATAGTAGATGATCTGAAAAAGAGAGTGAACAATTTATAAATAAAATTAACTGAACAAAATCAAATTATAAACAACATTGAAAGACTATATGAAACCTCTGTAAGTGAAAGTAATTGAACTTGAAGATAGGATGCAAAGAGATGTCTTGGATTAGAGGTCTGAAGTGATTCAATATTCTCAGAAAAGTACAGAATAGGGATTTTTAGATGGAAGTAAGGATTGGAGCGGGGTTGTGGTAGATGTAGAGACAAAAACACACTCTCTAATATCCTTGACACTATAGGTGAGAGGATGATTCTCTTTTTGATAACTTGCTTCTGTTAAGGTCTTTGAGCAAGCAATGAAAGAACAATAGAGAATAGAATCAAAGGGAAGATGTGTAATTTGGGTTCCACTCATAATAGGATGGGTCCTCTGATGATTGAAGGATATACTAGGAGCCTTTCATAGATTCTATTTCTTAAAAATACTTAATGAGACCACCTTCTACTTCAGGGGAAGACTCTAGGTCCCTAAGATCAATATATCTAATGGGCTGAGGAGGTAGATGGAGGACACATGCCAAAAAAGTTTGACTCACTGATCTCAGGATGGGCAGGGAATAAGTAAAGAAGTTTGAAGGGCAACCATGTCCCTTAATCAAACAATCAATAAACTCTTCTTTAATATATTTTGTTTATTTCATCAAATGTTTCCCAATTATATTTTTAAAAATTTTAACATTCATTTTTAAAATTTTTAAATTTCAAGTTCTCTTTCCCCTTCCAGCTTCTCTCCCATCCTTTGAGAAGACAAGCAATATAATATTGATTATATATGTGAAACCATGAAAAACATTTTCACATTAGCCATGTTGCAAAAGAAAACACAGAGAGACACAAGAAAAATGAAGTTTAAGAAGTATGTTTTAATCTTCAGCAAACATTGTTTTCTTTAGTGAAATTTTAATCTTTAATAATTTCAGAAGAAGAGAATTCTGAAAAGATGGTGGAGTAGATCAGAAAATTTCAAGCTCTCCGTATTTCCTCCACAAAACAGAACATATTTGTTCCTCAGGATGAAACAGACTGGCAAAAAACAAAGAAGACTTGGGAAAGAACAGGAGTCCTCCTAAGATAACTCAAAAAGACCCCAAGAAAGACTCCAGGCCAAGGATTAACCCATCCATGTGAAATGCAAATATCTCCAGGCTAATTCTGTAGAAATAGCTACTGGGAATTCTGGGACTACATAGATTTGACTGAAGCCTCAGCAGGCATCACAAAAACTTTAGCATCTTGGATAGTATGGGGAATGGAAGTTTGAGTCAGGCAAGACTGAGGGAACCTTGGCTGATTCACCAGACTTTGCTGTGCTACAAAGATCTGGTGAGTACAGAAGCAGGGAACAGGGATGCTGCTAGTTATGGGCATTTGCAGAATAGTGGAGTTTTGATTTGGGGTTCCATGTCAGAGGAGAGAGCTAAAGTGAAGCTAGAGGAATCCTCCCCCCACCCCAGGATTAGAATTGCTTACACTAATAGTTCTTATTTTTAAAAAGAAATGAACAGGCAAAGAAGAAAGAATTCAACCATAAAAACTTGCTATGGGAATAGGGAAAAAGGGGTTCATCTTCATAGGAAGAGAGTGAAGTTTTTAAAAAGCCTTTTTCTATCCCAAAGAATAACATTAAATGGCTACCAGCCCAGGAAGAATTTATAGAGGAACTCAGAAAAAGTGAGAGAGAGATTGAGAAAAACTTTTTTAAAAATCCAAGAAGAAAAATATTATAAAAAAAAGTTAACTAGAAAAGAAGAAACAGAGTCTTAAAGATCATCATTTTTTGAAAATTAGAATTGGGCTGGGGAAAGTCAGTGAAAGTATAAAAAAAACCAAAATAGGAAACAAAATATAAATAATGAAAAATAGAATAGAATGTGAAATATAACAAAAACAACAGATGTGGAGAATAGATCAAGAAGCAAAAATATAAGAATAATTGGACTACCTGAAAACTGAAATTAAAAAAAGAACTTTGACATAAGGCAAGAAATAATCAAAATTGTCCTGGAGTCATAGAGCATGAGGGGAAAGCAAAAATAGAAACACACACACACACATACACACACACACACACACACACACACACACACACACACAAAACATCATGACCTAAAATAATATATACAGGCAATCAAAAGAACTAGGCCTGCATTCAAAAATATCATTACCAGCAAAATTATCCATAATATTGCATGAAAAAAATGTATATTCAATGAATTTTCAGATTTTCAGGACTTTGTCTCAACCAAACCTGAACTTAATTAAAAATTCAATATATAAGAGGCAGTATCAATGATTAATTCCAAGGAACTCAACATGGGCAAGTTATTTATGTGTTGTGCATGGAAATGTATACCATATATTTAAGATTGACATCAGTAATTAGATAGCTCAAAAGAAAGATTAGAGCAGAGCTGAGTAAGATCTGACTGTCAAGGAAAAAGTAAAAATAGTAATTATGTTATACAAATGAATTGCAGAGGGAGAACCAATACAGAGGCATTAGAGGGAGGAAGAGGGCTCATGGTTCTGAAAACCTATTCATATCAGGAATGGATTAAATAGGGAACACAGCACCCACACCCACACACCCACACCCACACCCACACACACACCCACACACACACACATATGCCATGATGGGTATAGCACCCTCTAATCTATAAGACAATGGGGGGGACTAGGATAATGGGCAAAGAATAAAGAGAAAAGGAAAGGGTGGGAGAAGACAAGGGAAGGATCCATGGGTGGGGTGGAGATTAAGTAATAGCAAGACAAATTAAGGAACAGAATTAAAGTAGAAGAGTTAGCAGGAATAGGAAATAAGAGATATATACAAACACTGTAACAAGGATAGGGAGTAGAATGTATTAGGGAAAAAATATTAGGATTGATAATCAATGATTTTAGACAAAGATCTTAGAATCTTAAAAATTCAATCAAGAGAGAAATCTACATTATATGTCAGACATATTAATATTGTTTTAGATGCATGTTTACATATGGGTAAATGCATATATGTGTGTATATATATATGTGTGTGTGTGTGTATGTGTATGTCCATGTCTGCGTATATGTAGATATGTATGCATGCAGCTCTATGTATGTGTATATATAGATGCATGTGTATGTGTGTATGTATCTACATCTATCTAGATAGATGGATAGATTTGTTCTTTACTATAGCTTGGGGGTGGTGGGAGGGATGAAAGGGAGAAAAAAGAATAAAGTTTAAAAAGTACACAGCAGAGAACAAAAGAGTAACTTATTAGGAAGCAAAGAAAAGAAGAACACTCATTAATATAATTTCTTCTATTATTATATATGCTTTCTTGAAATGGAAATTTGTTATATATTTTGAAACCTTTATAATGTTCTGCTGGACACATGACAAAGTTCTGTTTTTTATTTTGCTTTCCTTTTGTCTTTCTTTTTTCTATTCTGTTTTTTTTTATTTTATATTCAGTTCAATAAACAAAATTTTTAAAAAAATAATTTTAGAATAAATGCTTTAGATTGTCATGAATCAACATTTGGAAGGTTATTTAAAATTTTTAAACATTGATGTCTTAAAATAGTATTTTTTTATTTTTCCAAATACATGTAAAGATTGTTTTATTTTTGTAAAACTTTGTCTTCCAGTTTTTTCTCCCTCCCTCTCCATTTCCTCTTCCTCAAGACAGCAAATAATCTGTAAATATGTGCAATTCTATTAAACATATTTCCATATTTATCATGTTGTACAAGAAAAATCAGATTAAAAGGGAAAAAATCTAAAAGAAAGAAAGAAACAAACAAAAAAGATGAATTATGTTTTGATCCATATGCAATCTCCATAATTCTGTCTTTGGATGTGGATTGCATTTTCCACCCCAAGTTCATTGGAATTTTTTGAATCATCTCAGCAAATATTTCTTAAGTGCTTACTATGTGTTGAGTCCTGTTTCAGGTGATGGAAATGCAAAGACAAAAAATAGAAATAAATTCTATCCTCAATGAGTTTTTTATATTTTACCAGGAGAAAACATGTGCATATGTAAATTAGCTATGATCTAGAGAGAAATCTAGAAACTGCAATACACAACATGTAAGAAATTCAACTTATTACAAGAGACTTTTTATTATTATTATTAAAACTTTTTATTTGCAAAACATATGTAGGGGTAATTCTTCAACATTAACCCTTACAAAGCTTTCTGTTACAGATTTTTCCCCCCTACTCCCCACCACTCCCCTAGATGGCAGGATATCCACTACATGTTAATTATGTTAAAATACTTGACAAATCAAATATATGTATATATATTTCCACACTTGTAATTTTTGTGCAAGAAAAATCGTATCTACAAGAAAGAAAAATCAGATAAAGGAAATACAATGCAAGCAAACATCAATCGAGAGCATGAAGATGTTATGTTGTGGTTCACATTTCACATCCCTCTCTCTGGGTGTATATGGCTTTCTTCACTGAACAACTGGAAGTGGTTTGAAACATTTCATTGTTGAAGAGAGCCATGTCCATCGGAATTGATCATCATATAGTATTGTTGTTGCCGTGTATGATGATCTCCTGGTTCTGCTCATTTCACTCAGCATCAGTTCATGCAAGTCTCTCCAGGCCTCTCTGAAATCGTCCTGCTGGTCATTTCTCACAGAACAATAATATTCCATAACATTCATATACCATAATTTATTCAGCCACTCTCCAATTGATGGGCATCCATTCAGTTTCCAGTTTCTAGACACTACAAAAAGGGCTGCCACGAACATTCTTGCAATGTGGGGCCCTTTCCCTCCTCTAAGATCTCTTTGGGATATAGGCCCAATAGAAACACTGCTGGGTCAAATGGTATGCACAGTTTGATAACTTTTTGAGCATAGTTCCAAATTGCTCTCCAAAATGGCTGGATCTGTTCCCAGTTCCACCAACAATGCATCAATATTACAAGAGACTTTTTTTAAAAATGGGAGTTAAAGATGTCATTAAGGTAATATGTGATTGAAAAAGAAGATGAGATTAACATTTGTTGAGAGTATAGATTTATAGAATTATCATGATCCACTGAGATATTCATATTGCCAAGAGAAGGTGAGAAGACACTATGGATTGGATGGCTCCCTGTAGCAAACTTTTAAAGGGACAAAAGCAAGATCTCATAGGTGCACAGGCATGGAGGGGTTGTGATTTGCGTCCTTGAGGAGAATATTCACATGGATGGATCACAAATTCATTTCTGTATCTGAATATGCTATGTGCATGGCATTCTGGAAGATGCTAATAGGGACACAAAGAAATAGATGACACTGTTATTGTCCTGAAACAGCTTACAATCACATTTAGAAAATGAGACAGAAGTGAGATGGAAAAGTTGTGACTAATGAAGCAAAAAGTCAAAATTTAAGAAAAAGAAATACAAGAAATGTTGCTAGAAAGTACATTACATGTGTTAAATCAAATATCAGAGAATTAAGTGCATATTGTTCAAAGAGTGAAATAACTAGAACTGGAGGAGATGGGAGATCTGTCTTGAAAAATAGTCTGTAAGTGATATTACAAAAGGGGGCATTCAAGATAAGAGGAATGGCCTGAGCAAAAGTCACAATGAATAAGAGAGTGGGTGATGGCAAAAGGTTATTTTGTCTGGAAATACAATGAACATCTTGGGTAGCTCATCATGCCTGTGCCTTCATAACAACTTTCTCCTCTAACATACCCCTGCTAATAGGAGATGGAGGTAGTGTGCACTGACATTGAATAATTGTTTAATGATCAATCATTCAATAAACATTTATTAATCTTTTACTCTATACCGGGCACTGGGATAAGTATTGAGATAAAAAAAGAAGCAGAAGACAACAAAGACTATCCTCAAGGAGCTTACAATCTTTTTAAAAAATTTTATTTTTAATTAATGGAATAAAACAAACGTTTCCTTAACATAATACAATAAAAAAAGATAAATGCACATGAAACTGCAAATCTACTGTATACAATTTGCTATTCCTTTTAGATACATAAAAAAATCATCTCCAAATTTCTTTTTTTTCTTCCCTTTCTTCCCTCATCCCCCCTCCCTGCTGTCCTAGACCCAAATTGGTGGTTTGTATAAAATTCTCTCTCTCCCTCTTTCCCTTCCTTCCTCTATCTCCTCCCTACCCCCACCATGTGTGTGTATGCATATATATATATATATATATATATATATATATATATATATATCTTACTACATATAAAAATTCTATATATTTATTTCTATTTTTTTTCTGAATGCAGATAGTATCTTTCTTTATATGCCCTTTATAGTTAATTTTGGTATTTGTAATATTCAAAATAACATTTGCTCAAAGTCATTCTTAAAACAATATTGCTGTTACTACTTACAGTGTTCTTTTGGTTGGGCTCATTTCACTTCATTATTTTGTGCAAATCTTTCCATGTTTTTCTAAAAATCATTGAATGCATCATTTCTTATAGTTAGTAGTATTCCATCACAATAAGATCCCACAACTTGTTTAGCCATAACCCAATTGTTGGGTATCCCTACAATTTCCAGTTCTTTGCCGCCACAAAAAGTTCTATAAGCATTTTAGAACATATAGGTTCTTTTCCTTTTTCCCTAATTATCTTCAGAAATAGACCAAGTAGTGGTGTTGCTGAGTCACAGGTTATAGATAATTTAATAATTCTTTGGACATAATTCCAAATTGCTCTCCAAAATGGTTGGATCATTTCATAATTTCACCAATAATGAATTAGTGTCCAAATTTTTCCACATCCACTCCAACATTTGTCACTTTCCTCTTTCATCATTTTAGTACATCTGGTGGGAGTAAAATGATATCTCAAAGTTGTTTGAATTTGCATTTCTCTAATCAATAATGATTTAGAGCATTTTTTTAATATGACTATAACTAGTTTAGATTTCTTCCTCAGAAAACTGCTTATTTATATCCTTTGATCATTTGTCAATTGGGGAATAACTGTTATTCTTATAGATTTGATAAAGATTTTTATATCTTTTAGATATGATCTTTATCTGATAAACTGTCTGTAAAATCAACTCTTGTCCGTCCCCCCCTCCAATTTCCTACTTTCATTCTGATCTTGGCAACAATTGTTTTATTTGTATAAAACCTTTTTAATTTTGTGTAATCAAAATTATCCATTTCATAGCTAACTTTGTTCTCTTATCTCTTGCTTATTCATAAATTGTTCATTGAGCCATACGTCTGATAAGTAACCCGTTACCTCTTCTAATATTTTTAAAAATCTCTCTTTATATCTAGGTTATATGTCCATTTTGACCTTATCGTGGTAAATGGTGTAAGATATTTGTCTATGCCCACCTATTTTTCCTTCCCCAAGTCTCTTTTTCACCTTATTCCTGTTGTCTTACTTCTCTCCTGATTCCATTATTCCTTATTTATCCACCCTCTAAAAATCCCTCCCTCATCTTATTCTTATCTTTTTGCTCCACCTTCTTAATCTATATACCTTTCTAAAAGTCCCTCCCTCATTCTATCCCCCAGTTTTCTCACCTCTCCTAGTTCAGAATATTTCTAAACCTTATCAGATATATACATTGTTTCCTCTTCAATTCCACTATCATCAATCCTTCACCCTCACTTGCTTCCTCTGTATTCCTTCTCCCTGGCATGACTCAATGATAATGATAAAAGTGTTAAGAATACTATTTTTAACAATGACTAATAAAGATTAATGTTAATAACATTTTCACATATTTTATATATATTTACATATTCATATATTTTCAATTAATAGTTTGACCTTAATTAGTGTCTTATAATTAGTCTTTAATGATTTTCTTATATTTCTTCTGGATCTTTTATATTGAATTTTCCATTGAGCTCTGGTATTTTTGTTACAAATACCTGAAAGTCTTTCAGTTCATCAAATACTCATTTTTTTTTTTCATTCAGAATTATACTCAACTTTGCTGGATAAATTATACTTGGATGCAACTCTAGCTTCTTTTCTCTTCAAAATATAATGTTCCAAGACTTCCAGTCATTTAGTGTAGAAGTTGCTAGGTATTGCAAAATCCTGATTTTTTTTCTGCAAATTTAATTTGCTTCTTGTTGTTGTTATTGCTTACAATATCTTCCTTTAACTTGAGAATCTGGGGACTTGACTCTGCCATACAGTAAGTATTCTTCCTAGTGAATGGTGGATTCTATTTCTACTTTTCCTTCTTCTTCTAGAACTTTAGAATAATTTTCCTTAATAAGTTCTTGTAATTTTGCATCCAAATTAAAAAAATGGTCATAACTTTCAATAGTCTGATGGTTCTTATATTGTCTGTTCTCCAGATAAGTTTTTCTAATGAACTGTTTTGAATTCTCTTCCATTTTTTCTGGTCTTTATCATATCTGATTGTCTTAAGATGTCATTTAATTTCACTTGCCCAATTTTAATTTTCAAGGATTTATTTTCTTAAGATTTTTTTATCTCATTTTTCCAATGGGTCAACTTTCCCTTCATAATTTTCTTGGATTGCTTTTGTTGTTTTTTAATTTGTCCTTATTTTCTCTTATTGATTTTTGAATTGCCTTTTATTTTCTTCCTTATGATTTTGTATCACTTTTGCTAATTGGTTAACTTTTCATAATTGGAAAGAGATGCAATATCATAAGGAAAAAATAAAAGAGAATTCAAGAATCAAGTAAGAAAGAACAGGAAAAAATTAAAATAAAAAAAGGAGCTTCCAATCTAATAGAGGCTCACAAAATGACTCACATTATCCTGAAAAACTGTTTAATAGTCATTATTCAGCATAAATCAAATCACAGAAAATAATGCCCAATTGAGTGAATGTATCATCAGTTTTGTAACTGAATATTTCCTGATTTTAGGAGATTCTAGTTTAGCTCTCATGCAAGGAGTTTTTCTTGAATTTTTTTTATGACAAACCAGTGAATGGCCTTTTGGATTAATAACCAAGATAAAATAATAGCTCAACAACACATTTATATAGCACATTAACATTTGCAAAGTGTTTTCATACATTGAATGATTTTCTATACTTCAGTCTCAGTATAATGGGACTATATAATTTTCCAGAACATTTAATAAGGTCATAGGATCTTTTAGGTTCTATTCATTCTTCAGAGAGCTTAATTTTTAAAAATGCATCCCTGCTGTTCTTTTAAAGACTGAAAATAACACTTTCATAAAACATTTATTCTAGATGATAATATAACAATAATTTTCTATAGCCCATTTAATGGAATCAAACTGGAGACTTATTATGGTCATGCTTCATGGTTGTTGATTCTTTTTACAATTTGATATTTAGATTTTTCAAATCCAAATTTCTGGACTCTATTTTCATATCTAGATTTTTTAAATGACCTAATTTAATTTTGTTTATTCTCAGTAGATTTAGGCCACATTTATGAATTACTTTTGATTAATTGCCATGTTGCATTCAAGCTTACAGAGTAATTGGGTGTGTCTCAGTAAATTCCAATTTGTGACCTGCTTTATGGTATTTTTTTTGTAAAATGCACAATATGAAATACATTTGTTGTTGGACTGCCTTCTACAATTCCAGAGAGAGTATGAGAGGCAATAATTTCACTTTTACATTTATAGATTAATGGACTCTGTTTCCTGGAAGCCAAGCCAAAATGTTGTCTATTTTCAGTGATCCTAAATTATAGCATATATTTGTGATCCTTCTTCCTAAATAGACATTGTAGGCATTTATTTTATACCTAGATTTGCTGGGATGATTTGTTGTGAATTATGTGCAGGGGTGAATAATTGGAGATACTTCTAAACAGCTGTGTGTGTGTGTGTGTGTGTGTGTGTGTGTGTGTGTGTGTGTGATGCTGTGTTTGAAGAAGGAAAACATGAAGGAAGGAAAGGAATTGATTCAGATACGGTGGTTTGGGGTAGGATGGGATGGAGTGGAAGAGAGTATGCCAAGGTGTAATTTATAACACTGAAAAGAGCGAGCTGAATTTCAGTAAGAATCACCTTGTAGAAAGATCCAATAAACAGTGGGAAAGATTCCCCAAGGAAGTTCAAATGCATGAGTCATTTAAGTAGACCTAGATTACAGAACATTACTCTACAATGGTTTTTGGAAGTGAACAAAATGACTGAATTATTATTTCATATTTATCTCAAGTTTCTGTGATGTAATACCAAGTTTTACTATTTGATACAAAATTTCATTGTCTTTGCTAAGAAAAAACTAGTTCAGGACTATAAAATGACCATTTGGATTCGATTTAGGTTTCTTTTGGTTAATAAATAATAATTATGACACTGATGAAGATAATAGCTTATATTTGTGTAGCACTTAAATTAAATAGGATTCAAAAGTCATTTCCAAATTTGGTCTTCCCAGCAATATTTACAAACTTTCAAGATTCTTTGCTCTCTTTGATCTGGACACTGCCTCCCATACTGTAGATGGCAACCCATCCTTACCTTCTCATCATGTGTGACTTTTGTTCATAATCCTCCTTAGGAGATCCACATGCTAGTGGCCTTCCTTTTAATTTGGTCCTGAATTGATATTGATATGCAGGATATCCATCAGTTATTCTTCCTTCTCAGTATGTGTCAAGGCTACCTTTTTCTCTGGTCATACATTTCTCTAATGACATCCTTTATACTGCTTATTCATTATAATTCCTCAATGGCAATATGGTACTGTCTACTCATACCCAACATGCACCTCTCTATGGTTCTTAGATGACCTATAACTTTAATTCTTTGGAGACTATGTATTCCAAGATCCATTTTCTTACAGTATCAATGAAAGAATATTGACATTAAAAAAAAAAGATGGACCTTTTTTTAAGTCAGGATTTTGGGAGTCATTAAAATTGACATGTAATTTCCCTTAAAAGTCATTTACTTTGTTCTCCTATCCAATTTGTTGCTAGCACTAATTGGTTCTCTACAATTCTTTCTATTGCCGCAATATTTGTCCAAGATATATGTAATGATAAAATAGCTCTATATATTATATATCTATGTATAACTATATATTATATCAATAGTCTAGACAATAAACACTCTTTATCCACTTAGATCTTCTTGTGTAGATATAGGTTGAGCTCTTTTGAGATATTTGGAGCTCATTTAGAAACTTCTATAATGTACTGGGTTTTGATGCAATCAGTATAAACTAGAGTTTCAAGATATTTTAATATCTAAATGGACTTGCTTTTTGATTTATATTCTGATATGGACATTTTCCATAATGGTAGCAAATACATTTGATAAACATGTCTTCCTCTTTTTTTTCCTTACTTGAAATAAATTAGCAAATGTTTGCCCAACACTCTGTTATTGAGTGCATGGGGGTATTATAGGAGGACTGGCACCTCTGTTGTGGGGGCTTGTCAAGTGCTTTTCAGGACTTCTCATTCATCTTTGGTATTCAATTCTTTTAAGCTTCATCTAATTCTTACATGTGGCTCCAAAAAATTGTAGCATGCCCAAAAGCCACATCCCTATAGATTCATCTTGGCAGATGGATTAAGCCAGGTTGAGGATAACTAATAGACCTCAAACCCATCAGTGATTTAGCAGGGTATTCTTCACAAGCATGTGAAGACTTCCCCCAGGAGAATGGATGGATGAGAACAATTTTTTCCAATAGCCATGAAGGTGGCTGAAGCAGACATTGTAGAGTACTTAGAACCTGATCAGATATCAAAGATGCCACAATCATCTACTACATCCTGGGCCATTGCCAGTTGTCTTTACTTTTGTCCTGTTTCTGGTCTTCATTGTTGTTGTTTGTCCTTTGTTCTCAAAGAGGACCATAACATCAGGGAGGTGATACCATGAAATGAAAGTGAATTGGATTGAAGTGAGGAAGAACTATGAAATATCACCTGCTTCACTTTCTCCTCTAGAATCATCTGGATCCAGTGGCAAAACATAGATCAAAGTGACTGGAGATGGCCCTGGGTGCAATGGAAGGAAGACCTTGGCCTTTTTAAGCTAAAGTCTTCAGCAGGTCTCTATTTGACTGAGGCTATAAACATCATATGATTAATTAGCAATTGAGGAAAAAGAATCTCTTCTTTCATTTAGTCCAAAAAATCTAAATAAATAAAGGAATAAGTAAAGTAAAAAGTAATGATTGAATCTGGGAGGGGAAGACACTCAGGGTTCCTGGCCAAAGGAGAAATGACTGCTATTTAGTTTCAATCTGGTCAATCAGGACCCACACAATGACCAAATGGGGCATGGTCTAGGACCTATTGGTGGCCATTTGGAATCAGATTGGTTTTGGTTTAAGGATTAAAAAATCTAGCCAATAACCCCAACATATCTTGGGAGGGTTCAGAGATGCAAAAGAGGAGGGAAATGCTTTTAGGAACATCTATAGGTAAGGATATGAAACTCTGTATGGACAGATGGAGGAAAGGAGGGAAGGAGGGATGAAGGAAGGAAAGAAAGAAGGAAGAAAGGAAGGAAAGAAGGAAGGAAGGAAGGAAGGTAGGAAGGAAGGAAGGAAGGAAGGAAGGAAGGAAGGAAGGAAGGAAGGAAGGAAGGAAGGAAGGAAGGAAGGAAGAGTGTCAGTCTTCCACCTGACTAAATCTAGGTCATCTTTATTCACATTTTGCATAACTGCCTCACTTAAATCCAGTTCATGTATAAGTTAAGACATCATTCCATGATGTGATGTCCCTCTTAAAAATTGAAAAGCAAATAACAAAGAAAGAAAAAATCCTATTTCATCTTTTAGGAAATTTTGTATGATTTTAACTTTTTTCCTTAGGCAAAGTTTTGTGCCACCAGATCAAAGTATACAGTCAACAAATGATAATCCTAGTGGGACTTTGCATGGTAAATAACTTTTGGGAACATAAATTTGGTGTCTGTTGAAGAATAAAATTTGGGGAAACCCATGGTGCTTCTTTACAGTTTCATCAAGCATCTGCTCTGCTTTTGTGAATTATCCTCTTGAAAAATTTGCATTGATTTGAAAGTAAGCATATTGTTTGTTAATTATTGCTCTTTGTTCCAAGTTACTTGGGAGTAGAGTTATTATACTAAAGCCTCAGATTTCTTGTAAGCCTTTGATACCTTTCTCTTTTCAGGAGAATCAATCCTACCATACCTCCCCCTTGTTAATTATTAATTATTATGTTATTAATTAATTATGAACACAGTCATAATAATGCACTTCCTCAAGAACTATTGTTCTCATTTTAGAGAAAAGGAAATAGACTCATTAAGGTGAAGTGCCACATAGCTATTAAATGATGGCGCTGGGACCCGAATCCAGCTCCAACTTTTCCCACTATTTTATTCTGATTCCTCAATAAGGGGGGGGAAATCAGTCAAACTCTCTTTACTTTTATATCTCAGCCTGTTTGCCAAACATTAAGCATAGAGAAGGTCAGGGAGGGTCACTTCCTCATGAATGTTTTTGAAGTTTCCACAGCTAATGGTAGTTATGTAATCTATTATTGTGTAATGAGACCCTCAAGGACTATCCTGTTAGAGATTGAATATGCCTCTCTAGGCAAAAGTTTCATTTAATTTTTTTAAGAGCATTTTTTTAAGAAAGCTTGTGAATGTGGTCCTTAAACCCAAGGAACTTTTACAAGGAACTTCCTTCCTATAATGGTAGACCAACTTTTCACACTCTGATTCCAGCCTCAATTACTTTGAATAAATCATTATTTTTAAAGCAATCAGTTCATTTTAAAAAATTTTTTGCATTCTTATTTTTTTATTTTAATAATTTGTTATTTTTCCAATTACACATTGATAGTTTTCAACATTAATTTTTGTAAGATTTTGAGTTCTATTTTCTTCTTCTTTCCCTTAATTCTTCCCTCCCCAAGACAGCAATCTGATATAGATTATACATATACAGTCATTTTTAGTATATTTCCATGTGAATCATATTTCCATGTGAGTCCATATGAGAAAAATCAGAACAAAAGGGAAAAATCATGAGAAAAAACAAACAAACAAAAGGTAAAAATAGTATACTTCATTCTTCATTCAATCTTCATAGCTTTTCTCTGGATGTAGATGACATTTTCCACCTAAAATCTATATTGGAATTGTCTTGAATCCCTGTTTTGTTGAGAAAAGCTAAGTCTATTTTAGTTGATCATCACACAATCTTGATGTTATTATGTACAATATTTTCCTGGTTCAATCAATTCATCTTTTTAAAAATAGGTCACATATTTGGGTCACAAATAACTTTTTCCTCCTCCAACTCAGTTATATACTATTTGAGTTAATTGCTCTATCTCCTCAACAACTGAGCTTGTTTCCCCCTTTGGCAAGCTTTGCCATCAAAAGTGGCAGGGAGATAAAAGTTGTTTGCTACATTATGTCTTAATTAATAGTACAGAAAAAGTTTAAGAAAAAAAAAGACTGTCATTTACCTGTCTCATGGGTCAGCAGCTTGGCAAATGATGGAACTATTAGCTGATGAGTATGGATGTGGGGAGAGATTTGGGAAGATCAAACCAGGAGCTCCAATAAATAGTGTCAATTAACTTTGCCATCAGATATTGTAGGCCGGAAGGCTTCCTGAATGTGGATAGCCTGTAGCAAAAGGTAAATAGGAGGGTTCTGTCCCTTCACTGATTTCCTCCCTACTAGCTATTCAGTATTCATCTTCTCCTATTGTGTGGACCTCTGTTTTTTTCTCTAAGACAGGGAACTTGGGACAACATTGTCATATTGGTATTTCCTGGGAGTAGAGAGCTTCTGTTCAAATCCTCCATTAATCTATCTATACCAGGAGTACAGATTGAGTTAATCTATAGAACACTGATAAAGAAACTCATTAGCTCATGATAAGATGCTATACCATGGTGCATGGGATAGAAGTTGACTGACCACCTAGATATAAATACTATAACTAAAAAACGAAGATGAAAACTGGGTAATGAAATGGGTCTACCATCTCAAGCTAACCTGTGGAAAGCAAAGGAAATGATCTCATACAGGGATTCCTAACATAGAAATCCTCCCAATAGAAACCTCTATGTTTTTGAGGGATAGCTCTTGGATAAGATCATTAGTTTCCTATATCTGACTCGGAGTTCTTCTAAATGGTGACAATAATGGGCATATCATCAAATTTTATTTCCCTTTCCACTTTTGCACTGTTACCAAAGGGGAGAAAATAAGCCTGGCTCTTATAGGCTAAAATACAATTGCCTTCCACCATTTGAAACTGGAATCAAGGAGGAAAAATTGTCAATATGTCCTTAAAGAGGTTACCTATCAAACAGAAGTAAACTGATTCTCTTAAAGATAATGACATAAGAGAGCAACTGAGATCAGAATTGGGATGGGAAAAGGATCTGCCATCTCAGGCTGGACTGAGGGAAGCAAAGGTAATTTCCTAATGGTACCAGAATCATTTCAGTTGACTTGGGTCCTATTAAGTCTGGGAATCACCAGCTCCTAGGATAGATCTTCCTGGAGAGGTCTGACTCAGCTGTTAAAAGGCATTATTGCTTGGGAAGCCTCTGTCAGCATAACTCACCTCTCCTGGGAGAAATTCTAACTGCTACTTCTAACCTTGGCCTGGCCTCTGCCCACCAACTTCTCACCTTCCTGATTCTAAATCCTGTTAAACCTAGCTCCTTCCAAACACTAGGGGAATAGGGACTAAACCTGTGATAGTCCCTACATAAAGTGATAACATAGAAAGAAATAAGAATTCAAAAATGAAAGAAATGTCTAAGGAAAAATTATTTTCTTTAATTAATAAAACAAGTTCTAAAAATATTAATAAACATAAATTTTACTAAGTTGTATTTTTATTACAAAACATAATAGTTTGAGAAAAGCATTTTATACTAATTACAATTTATTCATAAATTAAGGTTGATTGAGTCTTTATAAGTCATGAGTCACTCAATGACATGCAAAAACTTCAAGTATATATGGGATTGCTAATAGATGGTCCTTCCAGTGCTTGTCTGTAAATGGTATTTGTATTGATTGCATTAAGTCTTGAAACTCTATAGGGCCTCCTCAATGAAGCACTAGAAATATCCTGAAGAAAAACTAAGTAGATAAAGAATGCATCATTGCTCAAGTTAGTTTAAAACAAGCTGGTTGATGAGCACTCTATTGAATTGGTCTACTAGATAGATATAAATAGAGATAAAGAGAAATATAGAGATAGACAGACATATATGTAGATAAAGAATGCATCATTGCTCAAGTTAGTTTAAAACAAGTTGGTTGATGAACACTCTATTGAATTGGTCTACTAGATAGATATAAATAGAGATAAAGAGAAATATAGAGATAGACATAGACATATGTGTATATATACATGTCTCTATCTACATCATGGCAACTAAATGGCTCAGTGGACAGAGGTTTGGTCCTGAAACCAGGAAGACCTGAGTTCAAATCCAGGCCCATATATTTACTAGCTGTGTGACCCTGGTCATGAAACTTAACCTCCGTTCACCTTAATCCATTGGAGTAGGAAATGGCAAGCCATTCTAGTAGTTTCACCAAGAAAACACCATGGACAATGTTGGCATGCTATGGTCCATGGGGTTATGAAGATTTAGATACAAGTATATAACAATATCTATCTGTGTATATGTAGTGATAGATGAACATATACACATATATGTACATATATGTTATATCTATATCTCTATGATTATCTATCTGTATCAGTAGTGATATACATGGATAGAGTTATCAATATCTATACAGTGGTATTTGTGTGTGTGTGTGTGTGTGTCTGTGTAGAGATAGAGACAAAATAAAGAAACGGGTACCAATAGAGTTATAGATAGATATAGACACAGAGTTATCAATAGATATAGACACAGACACAAACACAGATAATTGACAATGGACTATGAACTAGGCTCAGAACTGCACAACAAGAGAAAAACCATTTGGATCATTTGGGAAATATCACAAGGCTTTTGATGATCTCCAGCTGCTCTATCTCTTTGATCCCAATATTAGGGTGGTGCTACATAGCTGTAGCTTTGTAGACCATAGAACATTATGATTTCAAAAGAATGAAAATTGTAGATGACCTGGAGTGCATAGTGGTTGCAAACAGCATGTAGCATGTTACAAATAACTCCAACCATTAGTTGTATTATTAGAAGTGATATAAAAGATATAAAGAATAAGTATGGCAAAAAAGGCAGGGGGAGGGTCAGTGGTCCTGTAGTGAAAATGTTGTGCCAGTATCTATGAAATATTAAAAGAATTTGAGAAAGATGCCTATGAGATATTGAGTCATTGATCCATTCAAGCTTTAGAGAATTCTAGAGATAAGAATCATACAATATGAGAAAGCATAGTTAAGGTAAGATCATAGCTCCATGAAGATATCAGCGGAGTCTTCATCCTTACTATGAAATACAAACATATTTGTGAAATGTAAACATTTTAATCAGGGCAGAAGATTTTCTTAAGCAATCTCATTTGGGAGAGGGAATATAAATTGAAACATAATTTATGAGTTTGCTAGTTGATTTTTTCCTTCTGCAAATATTAGCCAGTGTTTGATCTTCAGCTCCAACAGAATTTTAGAACTGGGAAGAACCTTAGAGACCACATAACTCTATTCCCTGTTTTACAGATAAAGAAATTTGAGACTTTAAGTGTACAGGGACTTGCCCATGGCCACACAATTAAATAGTGGTGATCAGGATTAGAATCCAGATCCCCTGACTTTTATGTCAGGGCTCCCTCTATTATAACATGTCAAAGTGTCAATATTTAAAGTAAAGATGTTTGTATATATTTACACATAACTATGAATGTGTGAGAGTATATATGAATTTGTATATATGTGTGTACTTTTAATATATAATCAATTCAAATTTTCTAAAAGTAACCTGTTATTTACATTTAATTCTATTATTGCCCATTTGATTCATTCATTAAGAATATATCTTTAAAATGTTTTGAGAGCCTACTATAATACAATGCCCTCTGCCAGGCAGGGGAGGAGCTTCAAAAATGAAGACAGAATTTCTGCCCTCAGAGAATTTAGAATAAAAGGATGGAAAACAATACTCTGTCACAGATAAACATAATGTCAATTAGAATTGATGTTTGACTCAAAGGACTATGAATTGCTATGAGATAGAATAATATGAGAAGTAATATTGTGAATAACAATCTAATAATTGCCTAAAAATCACAATTTACTTAATAATATGGAATTTCCACAAGGCAGAATGAATGGCAGCTATAGGCATTTGAATGATGTAATATCTTCATTTGATAATCTGTTGTTTCATAAAAATATTCAACCAATGAAGCTACTGATTTCTTAAGATAAATTGAAATGATGCAGAATAAATTATTTTGATAAAGAGACATGATGCAATACTGTGAAAGGCTTATGTGTTTTTCCTTTCCTAAACATATGAAATACCCAACTTTTTTTTGGGGGGGGGGCAATGAACTCTTTCTTCCTTTGCTATTTTAGTAAGTCCCATGGTTTCTTATCCTTTGTGTATCTCACCCTTATTTGACAGAAATATGTCATTTTGTGCAAAATTAATGAATGGAAAGTGATGATCACTTGATAGAACCTGAGCTGAATAGTGGCCCCATTTACAGAATAAATCAGAAAATCTTCCAACCGTATACTTATTAGAGAAACTCATTCCTCTGCCTTCTACAGAAGGCAGGACAATATCACAATAACCTTAGAAAAATAATCAGAGAAAGAATTTTTTTCCATCTTCCACAATGGTGAGCACATAGTAGATGCTTACTAAGCATAGATTTGATAGTAATTGATTCCAAGTTACCAAAATATCATAGAAAACTTTCTCCCTTCAGTTCACTAAAATAAATGTTTCTAAACTCCTATGGTGAGATCTATGAGCTCAAAAGGACATAGATAGCTAATTGGAAGAAATGGTGGAAAAGATAATCTTGTTTGATTGAAAACTCATTTTACAGAAGAAAATTTGGGCTTCAATCAATGTTCATCTATTACTATATATACACATCTACTAGCTGACCCTAGGCAAGTCACTCTTTTGGACTCACTTTCACCATTTGTAAAATGGGAGTGGTAATAATAATACCTACTTTATAGGGTTGTTGTGGGGCTCAAATGAGATAATAAATGTAAAGCATTTTGTAAAGCTTAAAATGCTATGCAAATGTTAGCTATTTTCCTATTGTTATTTTTAAAAGTCCACAGAGCAATTTAATGTGGTTCTTCCATTTTTTCCTCCTGGAATTTCCCATAGTCACTGACTTTTTAGACTTTGAGGTTTACACAGAAAAATGGATGGCATCCTCTCTCCCCTATTTTTTTCCAAAATTTCCCATCTGGATGATCTATTCCAAAAATTGTAGATTGAGAATGAATCTTCATCACCACCATCAGATCTCATATTAAATGTCTATCTGTTTTTCATTGTGACTCAAAGAAATCTAGAAATCCAATCCCCATTGTGTCCTAACATAATAAAAGTCAGGGATATTTCTTTCAATAAAAGTGATGCTGTTTTGATTTTAAATAATTATAATTCATATTTCTACAATATGGCAAAGTTAATGAAACATTTTTCTCACAACAGCTGTGAGGTAAATTGTAATTCATCCTTTGTTTCTGAAGAAGATCAGTGATATTATAGGATGATGTCATGATTTACACATAAATTGTTTTTAAATGAGTCATAGCTACATAAAGTTATCAACCTCACTTTCTCTTCCAGAGTCATTGAAATCTAGTGGGACAAAGGTCAGGATGATTGGCAATGAGCCAGGATGCAGTGAATGACTTTGCCAATGCCTGACCAATCTCTAAGCTCTCTACAATCACCTGCTTCAGCCACTGTCATGGCTATTGGAAGAAATTGTTCTCATACATTCTGTGAAATGAAATTTACACATACTTGAGATAAATATCCCCTGAAGTCACTGAAGGGTTTGAGATCCTCAACCTAGTTTAACCTAGCTGCTGAGATGGTCTTACTGAGGTATGGACATTGGGCATGCTACAACTTCTTGGGGTCACAGGTTAGAATTGGATGAAGGTAGACACCAAAGGTGAATAATCCACCCTGAAAAGACTTTAGCAAACCCTAACATCAGAGCTGCTAGTCCTCCCTGAACAATACTCCCATTTTACAAGTAAGTAAGCTGGCTCCCAGGAAATCAAGTATCCATGGTCACTTGGACAAGAGATGTCAAAATTTTTATTTGAATTGAATTTTCTTGACCTGGTCCAGCATACCATGCTGCTTTTCAATTTATACAAGTTTTTCTTGAAAGACATAGAATCTAGATTAAGTATTATTATAACTCTGGGTTTCACAGAATAATGGAGGAGAGAAGAGACATGGCTAATGATATATGTGACTAGATAGAAATAGTGATATACATATATATATCTACATATATGTGTGTATTTGCACACAGAGAATCAGTTCTCCATTTAGAGCAATCTGCCACCGTTTCTATTTCCAGTATGCAACAATTACCTATTCGTTATGACTTACAAAACTTGCAGCAGGCAACCCAAAGAGGCACATGTGTTGCCCAGCTACTCTTAAGGAAATGGGTCCCAACTTCAAAAACAGCAGAAAGTCCACCACCAACTTAATTGCTAGCATTTGTGTTTGCTACAGGGGTATTTACAATGTGTAAAAAGGGGTGTGGAGAGGCAGAAAACCAAACATCTTTGGGTCAGCTTCTCAGAAAACCATCATCTCAAAAGTCCCCCCAATGACACCCATCATAATCTACCCCTAAAAATTCTTTTGAACTTCTTAGCTTTATAAAGCTGATCTTTCATCTTCTGATGTATTGCAGTAAAAATAAGGCAGGAAGTATAAAGGAAATTAGAAGAAACGCAAGAATTTTCTGTAGAATTATTTGATACTGTAGCATATTAAAGTATGATTGATTATTATGTTACCCTATTTCTCGGATCTATATACTTTAGATATCAGTCTATGAACCACTTCTCAGAATGTTTTTAAATGCATAAATAGTTACATTAAAATGGTTATGAAGGAATTAAAAAAAAGTTCACAGATCCTAGGGACAACCATGCTGTACAGAGAATGTGACAGAATGACATCAAGAAGACCCACATTCAAGTCCTATTCATGGACATTAACTGTGTGACTATATACAAATCACTTAATCTCTTAGGACAGCCCATTAAACTGGGTACCAGTAAGATGCAGAAGAATTGTGCATCTCTATTGATGGGAAATTTCCACACTAAGAGTGTTCCCCATGTTGATTGAATCATAAATACAAATTTTTGGATACTTTAGAAAATATTTTACTATATAGCACACTGGTTTATCAGTTATATGTAATTAAATTAAGCATTTGTAGCCTTTTTTTTAACACAGTTGAGGGCTATTTTTCTTTCTTTTTTCCCTTTTTTTAGGGGCTACATTTTCCTTAAGAAATAATCTCATTTTCGGGGCAGCTAGGTGGTGTAGTGGATAGAGCACCAGCTCTGAAGTCAGGAGAATTTAAGTTCAAATCTGACCTCAGACACAACACTTCCTAGCTGTGTGATGCTGGGAAAGTCACTTAACCCCAATTGCCACAACAGAAAAAAAAGTCTCATTTTAAAATATTGTTTGTATGGGGAAAATCGGAGATAATTTTCATCATGTTGAATGCAAAGAGCACTGGTCTGAGTTTCAGGAACCCTGGGTTCAGTATTTTTTCAAGCTTAGGCAATTCCTCTGGCTATCTATTCCATTTGTAGATGGTGAAAGAGATGATTTCTACAATCTATTCCAATTCTAACATTTTATGATTCCATGCTTTCAACTTACAGTCTTTTTCAAGAAAATAAGCTACAATTAGTCTGAAAACTAAGTATATTTTATCTGGAAATCTCTCTCTCTCTGACTCTGTTTGTCTCTGTTTTTCTCTGAGTCTGTCTCTTTTTCTGCCTCATCACTTACCTTGCAAAGGCACATAAGCACTTGAATAAACACATACATTTACATCCAATCACATTTAGACACTATTAAGTTCATTTTACCTGAAAGGAACTTAGCCTACAATTACTCTCATAGTGCCTGACTGAGTAATGTGAAATGAAGTTCTAGGATCTAGAATATAATTATAGTAATTCACATTTCTACAGTGTTTCGAGATTTACAAAAAAATTTCCTCATGACAACTCTATGAAGCAAGTGGTATAAATGTTATTAGCCTCATTTTTAGCTTGTGTGCTGCTAAGTATTTAGCAATTGGATCTCTGATCAAAAAAGTACACACAACACACTTTAAAATTTATAAGAATTCAAACCATTCTCCAATTGATAAATGGTCAAAGGATATGAGCAGACAATTTTCAGATGAAGAAATTGAAACTATTACTAGTCATATGAAAAGGTGCTCCAAATCACTATTGATCAGAGAAATGCAAATTATGAAAACTATGAGATAGCACTACACACCTGTCAGATTGGCTAAGATGACAGGAAAAGATGATGAATGTTGAAGGGGATATGGGAAAACTGGGACACTGATGCATTGTTGGTGGAACTGTGAAGAGATCCAACCATTCTGGAGAGCAATTTGGAACTATGCTCAAAAAGTTATCAAACTTTGTATATCCCAAAGAGATCTTAAAAGAGAGAAAGGGACCCACATGTGCAAAAATATTTGTAGCAGCCCTTTTTGTAGTAGCAAGAAACAGTAAACTGAATGAATGGCCATCAATTGGAGAATGGCTGAATAAATTACAGTATATGAATGTCATGGAATATTATTGTTCTGTAAGAAACGACCAATGAAATGATTTCAGAGAGGCCTGGAGAGACCTGGATGAACTGATGCTAAGTGAAATGAGCAGAACCAGGAGATCATTATATGCAGCAACAAGACTATATGATCATCAGTTCTGATGGACATGGTTCTCTTCAACAATGAAGTGATTCAAACCAGTTCCAATTGTTCAGTGATGAAGAAAGTCACATACATTCAGAGAGAGGCCTGTGGGAACTGAGTATGGACCACAACATAGCATTTTAATCCTTTCTGTGAAGTTTGCTTGCATTTTGTTTTCCTTGTTAGGTTATTTTTTTTCTCTTTCTAGATCTGATTTTTCTTGTGCAGCAAGATAACTGTATAGATATGTATACATATATTGGATTTATCATATATTTTAACATATTTAACGTGTATTAGACTACCTGCCATCTAGGGGAGGGGGTGGGGGAAAGGAGGGAAAAATTTGGAACAAAAAATTTTGCAAAGGTCAATGTAGAAAAATTACTCAGATGTTCTGTAAATAAAAAGCTTTAATAAACAAAAAATAAAAATAAAATTTTACCTTTATTATTAACATTATTTTCATCACTATCTTAAGGCTAGGCAATCAACAAAACAATAATTAAGGCACCAGTTTGCTAATTTCCATGGCATAAATGTTCACAATTTTTTCTTTTAAAAATTTTATTGATTTAATTTGTTGTTACACTTCTTAATTTTTTCTAGTATCCTTCTCTCTTCCTGAGACCCACTCCACATAAAAAAGATTGTTTTTTAAAGAAAAAAAAGAATGATGGGGGGAAAGCAACTGTTAATAAAGCCACTAAACAACTAAGCAACTAAGATTTTGAGATTTTGTTTTTGCAGGCTGTACCCCAGAAATTCTTCTAGATAAGTGAATCAGCAGCAGCAGCAGCTTCTGGGGCTCTCAGTCCAGAGAGCATAAATGGGTCAGTTGACTGGTCAGAAAATTACAGGGCATCTTTTACTAGTTATGGGAGATGATCCTTTTGCTTCTTTCTTATGCTGAGTGTTATATCTGGATCTTAGGAACCTTGGGGACAACTTAGTCTGGGAACCTGGTACAAACTTTTAAGTTCTCCCAAAATAGTATGATCTAAGGTAGCATGTGATTGTTGTTCCCCAATCTGGGCTCTGCAAGTTTCTGACTTGGATTTGGGTCTAAGCAGTAGAAAACTGCTGCTGGACTGAGCCACTATTAGCCCACTGGAAAGCTTTGCTGATTCAGAGAAACAGAATTGACTTCCCTTTGGAGTTCCTGTCCATTTGCCACTTGCCACTTGCTTACTTCAATCCTACTTGCTTCTGAACTTGCTCCTTTCTAAGCATACAGCCCCAAGGCATATGCTAATCAACCCTGGAACTGAAAACTGTAGTAGATGATAAAGCTTCCAGTTAGCATCTGTTCCCATAAAGGTGCTCTGATATGGTTTGAGGAGATCCCTTGATATGAGTCTAGGACCTCCACTTATTCAAATGCACAGCCCTTCCCCAAAGGCTAGAATTTTCCATGTAAATATGCCCTTGGCCAGGCCTCATCCCCAATATACACATCTCTGTCTGTCTCCCTAAGCTATTCTGGACTGGAAAATGGCTCACTGTGACCCTGGTCTTGAGTATTCCCATCAAGATTCTGTCTAGTGTATTTTCTGTATCAGTTTGGAGACGTTGAAGTAGGTGGGTGGGAACTCAGTGTGTTTTCTGCTAGTTTACCATTTTGGCTTCATCTTGCACAGTGTTTTATACATTACAAGTGCTTAATAAATGCTTTATCCATGTACTTCTCACTGGATCTCAGTTCCCTCATCTAAAACATGAAGGTATTAGACTAGATATCTTCTCATTTTAACTGTAGATCTATGAGAAATAAAGCATGAATCTATCTTCTAGCTTTACAATAATTTTTGATTAAATTGGCAAAGACTTGAAAAGCCTTTGAGACTACCAAAATTGAGATCATAGATTTGGACCTGGAAATTACTTAAGGGTCTACAAGTAGCACACCTCCATTTTATACATGAGGAAACTGAAAACCAGGAATATTCATTGACTGTTTCAGGATCACACATCTCTTGTCAGAGGTGGAATTTTTTAACCCAGATCTTTCTGATACAAAGCCCAGTGTTGTATCCACTGTAGCATGCTTCCTTTGGATTAAATGAGCCATTGGCCACCCATGGCATGTCCTTCCAATAACCTCTTTGGATTTCCTGAGTTAATAGTGAGTATTATTGTCTAAGTCATCCAATGACTTCAAATCTGTTACTCATAAATTTATGAAAACAAATGTAACCTGTGGTAAGATTATCTGATGAGAGATAAAACACTTTGAACCTAAGAGTCTTTGATAACCATGTTTTCTGTCTAGATATAAACCATAGACATTCGCTACTAGATGAAAGTAGGAGGAAAATGAAAATAACTTTGTATCCAGAATAGAGATATTGTGTAAAACCTGAATTTTTGATCATCTTTTTTAAAATTAAGATTGTTGTAGAAATGTTTCTAAATGGTGACAGTTCAATATCTGTGCAATACCTGGTTTGGAAACCCATATGGAACTCAAAGATCCTTCTAACTCCCTCTCCCCAACCATCTATCAGCAGAAATGAGTCACAAAACATGGATTATACACTTCCGATATCAGTTGGTTGTCTTCAGAAATGAGTCACAAAACATGGATTATACACTTCCAATAACAATTGGTTGTCTTCTACAACTTTATCAAAATGAGCAGGGAGATGGTGGTACTGCTGACCAAGTGCTTTCCATTCCTTTGGGAGATGTTTTAGTGTAACATAGTACGAGCTCATGATTCAGCCTGCTATAATTTAGGAATGATTCATAACCAAGTCTCACAATGATGTGAGTCATAGATAGGGAAACCAAGAGTGTGAGGAAATAAAAGCATTATAGGAAAACACTCCATAATCACTAAACATGGATATTTAAGAAATATGCCCATAAGCAATATCACTAACATCAGCATTAACATTTGTGTCATTATCACCATCATTACCATCATAGTCCTCATCATTATTGTCATCATTGTCATAATTTGCTTTTGGGGAATGTTCTTTGTGATTGGTTACAAAGTGGTTTGCATCCATTATTCCATTTGATCTTCACAATAATCCTATAGAATAGGTAGCACATCACTATTATTCTTACCTATAGATGATGGAGATGAGACTATAAGATCATAGATTTATAGTTAGAAGAAAGCTTAGAGTTCACTAATTCCAAATGCCTCATTTGGAGAAACTGGGGCCTAATAAGATTAAGTGGTTTTCTCTTGGTCATACATGTAGGGAGAATTGGAGATGGGACTTGAATGAACCTATGTCGTCCTTAAAAGACTCTATCCACTCTATCCACTAAATAATCTATTTGTTTTCAGATGATAAAATTGAAATTCAGAAAGATGAAATTACTTCTTCAAAGACACACAATTAGTAATGTATGGAAATCAAACTCAAATCCAGATCTTCTGCTACTATCTAATGTTCTTTAGTTTGAGGGTATTTTGCTTCTTTTGATTTGTTTGTTTTAGTCTTGACCTGTGATTTCATAAATACAGGGAACTCCTGGTGAATATATTCCCTCTATCAAAGTAAACCATCAACTATTTTGAATGTTCAATGTATAGAGAATTGCCCAGGAGACACTGAAAAGTAAAAGATTAACTCATGATTACACAGCCAGTATGTTCCAGAGGTCTGACTTTTATCTTCTGAGGCTACCTCTCCATTCACTATATCACATTTACTCAAGCAAATAAATTTCATGCATGTTGGACACCATAACTGCTAGGGGTGACCTTCAAATAATGGATTTCCTCATTTAAGGGGGAAAAAAGAGTCCTTTCCTCAGGAAGTCATTGAAATGAGTAATAACTGTAAATTATCATGGATCCTACTTGACAACTGTTCCTTGAGTACAAGTCCTTCCTCAGAGCAAGGCCAATATGTGTTGACTTAAAGATTCAAGGCCAGAATATGAAACTCTAAGAAAGAACATAGGTTTTGAATTTGCCCTTCGTATAAGGAATTTCCATTCCTACAATTATTAGTACACCATTTTTATATGAATTTTAATTGAATATGAATATATGAATTTTAACTGAAAATATATATTTATTGCTAGAAATATAAAAAGCATTTGTACAGTACTTTCCAGTTTACATTACACTTTTAAAAAATCTTACTTAATCTTCACAACAATCCGGAGAGGTAGGTATTATTATTACCCTAAGTTTACAGATGAGAAAATTGACACTGAGAGAGGTTAAGTGACCTTACTGCAGTCATATAACTAGTAAGGATCTGAGGCTAGATTTGGAAACAAGTGTTTCTGATTCCAAATCCAGTGTTAGATCTCCTGATAAATCTTGATCATATCTTTTTTTTTTTATCATGACAAAGGAGAATCATGAAGTTGCTTTAATTTGCATTTCACTCATTATTGACGATCTAGAAAATTTTTGTATGGTTAATGAACATTTATATTTCTTTTGAAAATTATCTTTTCAAAAAAAAGAGAAAAAAGAAAGTTGCATGTTTATATTCTATGACCATTTAACTATTGGTGGTAGATGGTTTCAATATCTTTTAAGGAAAAACTCTTTTTGTTTGCCTGGAGTTGATATTGGTATGACAGGGAGGAATGGTGTATAATATTGTTATGCACAAACTGGGCGGTAGGGAAGAGTAAGGCATTCTGTTGACATATATTATATGTATATATTGCTATACAATATGCTCATTCTTTTAGTTTGTGGATGGTGGAATGATGGCAAAGATAATTTAAAATCTAATGCAGTGAAGAGCACCTGACATAAATGAAAAATGAATTAAAACCTGCAGTTCAACATGATCTACTTTGTGAAGAGGTGCTGTCAAATGTTTAACAAACAGCTTTCTGAGATCAGATGAGGGGAGTGGAATAACACATGACACACTTTTCATTATTATTATTTTTTCTTAAGCCTAGATATCAACAAAGCAAAAAAAATCAAGCCCCAATTAGTAGTGTAAATGCTCACAATGATCCAGTTCACCTGAACTGATTCAAATTGCCTCCAGAATATCCCAGAATTGTGTGAATACACAAGGAAGGGAAGGACAATAAAAGTACAAAAATATACTGAATGAAAATGCTGTAGATAGTTGTATATAGTGGTAGCCACTGTGTTTACATCCCATGGCAAATCACAGAATGTACCACAGAATGATTATATCTACAACAACAATGATTATGTGGTATTATTTAGGGATAGGAAACTCAATGACTAAATCCATGGTTCCCTTAAGTTGGGGAAAAGAAAAAAAAAAAGTCTCAGGTTTCCTAGTCTCATTTCTTGAAGGGAGGTATTACACAGAGGCAACACATAGCTACATACTCTCCTGAATTTAATTCTGCTACAAATCTCAGGTTACTGAGTAAAGTATCTCCAACATGCCAAAATATCCAATAGGACAGTATACTATGACATAAATGGAGGATTTCATCATATATAAAATTTGGGCTTCAGAATAGATGATCTCTAAGGATCTTTTCAACAATAATATTCCATGACTTACAATCTGATACTTTGTTTTTAAATTAGAACATAAGAATGTGAATACAGGAGCTTGTCCATCAATATCCCTCTCAAATTAGAGGCAGTTGATACAAAAACTATGATTTATTCTTTGAGCATAAGTCCTATTATTATTGCTGTCAGACAAAAGCAATGAGATCCAACCAAAGGTGAGTGACAACAAAGTTCCTTTCATGTAACATGGCAAACAGTTTCCATTATCATTTGGTCAAGTCATAAATATTTCTTGACTCTTTGGTTCTTTATACCAGTTTAATATTACATTTAAACATTCAATCAGATGAAGATGAGGGGTGATTGTACTTCTTGTTAAATTTGTTGACAGAGATTAAGAAGGAGTCTTCTACTAGGATGTTACATTTCTTCCTGGTTACCTGCCTTTCCTATTTGGATATGAAATGGGTACCCCTATCACCTAAGTTTAAGGTATCTTTAGATTCATATATGTAAAATTTTAGCTCCTAAGCCTCTATCATTGTGTCCACTTTTAATAGTCAATTGTTGGAATTACCTCAAAATAAAGACATTAACTGAAAGAGCATAAAATTTTCCATCAATGAACCTAGGGTGTACTTCCCCCAAATACATATCAGTGAAAATAGGGTACATATATGTTGAATGCACTAGTAGAGAGGCATACATACAAGGAACACATGGCCAATACAATTCATACCTTCACCACTGCAGGGTCCTGATGTCTTTTCTCATGATGTGATGCTCTCTCCACCATTCCACCGAGATGATATTTGAACACAAAAAGGATGTGAGATCATTTATATAAGAGCATACCAAAGCAAGACCCTAGGGGAAATCTTCTTTAAAAAGGAAACAAATTGGTGATTTAGTAAAGGAGATTTCAAAGGTGTCAACAGATAGGTAATAAGGATATAGCATTGTCTTGGTAACCAAGATAAAAATATAATCAGGAGGAGAAAGTGTTCAGCAATGCTAGGAGTTACAGAGGGATCAAATATAAGTATACTTAGTTATCATGTTTATCAGTTCAAAGACATCTTATTACTTTGGAGAATATAGTTTTGGTATAGTTGTGAGCTTAGAAGTCAGACTATAAATGATTGAGACGTAAGGAAATATAGGAAATGGATGTAGAGAATTTTATGTAGGAGACTGTGTGTAAAATAGAAAAGAGCTACAATGTAATATCTTGACGTCAAGGTCAACAGGAGTGGGCCCAGGCAAGTTTTTCAGCAGTGAGGAATGATCTAATAAATAAGGAGATACTGAAGATGAGAGAGAATGAGTGAATTGACAAATGCCTGGAGAAACCAGGAGGAGATGGAATCAAGGGTTTAATAGTATATTTGACTTTTTTGAAATGAAGTATACTTCTTCAGAAAATGAAGCAAAGGAATAGAAAGCCTGGAGCATTATGTAAAAAAAGCTTGAAGGGATAAAACAAAGAATAAAAGATAGCTCATAGTGGATGGTCTTTATCTTCTAGACTTAATGGAAAGTAAAATCTTTGACTGAAAGAGAAGATTGGCTTGAGGAAAAAAACAAATAATTTCCAAGGAATGAGATCAATTCAGTAAAGGAAGAATTAAAAGTTTGTTATGTAGGACTGAGAAAATATCATAGATGTTTAATAATAACTTGATTGATGAGGAAGAATTCATGAGCAAACAGGAGTTAGAGAACTTTATGAAATGTAAAATAATTAATGTTGATTATAATAAAAAAAAATTTTTTTGTACAAAAAAAGCCAATGCAACCAAGATTAGAATCAAGAAAGTTGGGAAACAATCTTTACAGCGAGTCTCATAAAGCTTGCATTTCTCAAATAAAAATGAGCCATTTCCAAACTGTTAAATGATGAATATGAATATTTTGATTAGGCAAATGCACACTAAAATAAAATAATAAAATTATCACCTATTAGATTGGCTAATGCAACAAAAAAGGAAAATGAAAAATGTTGGAGAGGATATAGGAAAATTGGGACACCAATGCACTGTTGGTGGAATTGTGAAGTGATCCAACCATTCTGAAGGACAATTTGGAGATCTGCCCAAAGGGCAACCAAACTATGCATATCCTTTGATCCAGCAATACCACTACTGGCTCTGTATCTCAATGAAATGATCAAAAAGGACAAAGGTCCTACACATAGAAAAAAATATTTATAGTAGCTTTTTTTGTGTTAGTAAAATATTAGAAATGTTTTCTCTATCAATCTTTTCACTGTTCTGTGAAGTGACACTTCTTGTGACTTTTTTTTAACCATCAATTTTCCTAAAAGTTTTATAAATGAATTTCTGATCTAAATAAATGATGTTATTGGATGTTACATTAATTCACTCCACAAGGAAATCAATTGCTGATTAATGTGGTTTCTGAGCTCTATTGGCCACTTCATGTGAGAAGCATATTACATTGATTAAAATTTATAAAAACAATAATAATATCTAATCTTTATAAGTTTATCCATTTCCCTTCCCCCTTCCATTTTGGTATCAACATCTTGTTTAAATAAGTCAAGTTAGGGGTGTATTAATTGCAGGCAATATCTTTTAATTTTTATCCTTTTTCCAAATTTTGTGTTGCTTTTGATTTCTGCTTTACTAGAATGACTACATTAAAACTATATTGAAAAATTATTTTCAAGAAAATTGTTTTCTTTGTAAGATATAGTCAGTTGCATTTTTTGTTATTATATTTGTTGTCTATTCTTCTAATTATCTTGTTCAAAAAGTCTTTATTATACATAGGAATGATGTTTCTGCATATTCCATAAATTTTTGTCCTCTTTAACTTCTTAATTCTGACCTTTATTTCCAAGCACATAAAAGAATTATCCTCCCTTAAATCCATCTTCTCATTCACATCATTAAATAACATTATCTGTGTTATTCTGGTTTAAAAGATTTTATGAAGTCACATCTAGCATTTCTTAACTTAATCATCCTCTGTAAAAGTTTGGGGTCTATAAGCTGCAGTTATGGTTATGTTATTTTCCTTTTTTATTTATGTACATTATCAATACCTTATAGCCAGATGATTAAGTATCTCATGAAATGATTCTTTTTATTGCCTTTGAACACATAATAAAAATCAATTCTTTTATTTTCCCCTCCAAGAATAATCTTGTAAACTACCTTTTCTTTTTAGCTTCAACTTTCTTATGTTTTCTGTTTTTGTACCCAATGAGAATAATTATTTATATTAATGTGGTTTTGCTTTTTCACTTGTACATCAACCTGTTAGTCATTATGGATATATACATCTCATATTTAGAGTCCCAACAATTAGTTTTTGTTATTAATTTGATAACTATCATTCATAATATTCTATGTTCCCTTTGCAAAAGTTTTGCCATCATCACTATAGAGACAGACAAGAATTGGATAGCACTGAGGTTTACTTTGTAATTTTTCTTTGTTTCATGAGTTGCCAGGGCCACAAAACAAAGAAAATTGTAAAGGGAATCTCAGTGCTCTTGAGTCCATTTCTATGTGATCCATTTAAAAAAGGGTCCCAGAAAGAGAATATGTCTACTGTTTGGGAACCAGTCAAGCTGCTGGTGGTAAACTTCATAAGGAGGTAGGCAAGTCCCCAGACACTAAATACAAATTCTTTCCATGACCACTTTTGAAGTTTTCGCAGTAAGGTAGAACCTAGACAGCTTTTTTGATGACACAGTTAGCAAAATCCCCTTGATTATCTCCATTTCATGAGCAGGCATCGTAGTAGGGACTTAAAAAATGTTTTGAAGATGTTTATTCTAAAGAAAGGACTTAGAAAGAAAGACTATCTGGCTTTCTATATCTAAATATCTATCATGTGAAACAGGAATTAAGTTTATTTTGATTAGTTTCAGAGAGCCAAACTAGGGCCAATGACCTGAAATTACAGGGAGAGAAATTTCAACTTATCATAAGGATCTTCTTAAAAATAATAATTAGGACTATCAAATAATGGAATGGGATATCTCATGAGATAGTGAGTTTTCTTTTACTGGAAATATTCAAATGAAGATTAGGTAATCACTTTTTGTGAGCTTTATGTGGATTCAAGGGACAGGGTAGAATTAGGGGGGTGTAGCTTCTAAATTTCCTTCCAATTCAGATTCTACAATGAGTTTGACTAGTAATAGACATTAACACTATATCCTCCTGGTTTAAGGGTGAGTGGGAGGCAATGCCATTGCAGCCACCTTCATAGCAAGTAGTAGCCCAAAATGTGGTGGGCTGGAGTGATGCAATCACTGCTAGCACTGGCAAGGGCCATTTTCATTGGCATTGTATTTACTTTGATCACAAGAGACAAATGACCTTAACTTCAAGAAAAGGTTTTAAGAACAAAGAAAGAAATAGAAACTTGCTAAAAAAAAAAAAGAGAGAGAGAGAGAGAGAGAGAGAGAGAGAGAGAACCAGACTTTCCAAGTTACCTGATCTTAAAGATATAGAAACTGTTCTGAAATTCTTCCTTGAAGAAATACAGCTTGATGAGGAATTACTAGTCCAAGGTGAATATGAAAAGGGTGTTGACCACTTGAGAAACGCCATTGCCGTCTATGGGCCGCCACAACAGTTGTTGCAAGTTTTATAGCAAACTCTTCCATCAGCAATGTTCCAGATGCTTCTGACTAAGCTGCCAATAATTAGCCAGAGAATTGTGAGTGTACAGAGCTTGGCCAAAGATGATGTGAAATGAGAAACGTGTCAACATAATAAAATCCTAATAAAAAAAATTTTTTTAAATAATTCTTAGCCCAAAAGATGAGCAGCTATGGGTGGGGGGAAAGAGTAAACAGTAATTATGGACTACATATAACACTGAAATCTACTAAAGTTGATTATAACTTTGTGTATGTAGATTTGCTTTGATTTTATTTTCTTATCTCGGTAAGAGGCATAGTTTGATAATTTTTTTTATTTTATAAATACACTATGAATGATAATAAATAACGATAATGATTTTTTTAAAAAAAGAAACAAACAAGCAAGGAAAAAAAAAAACCAAACTAACCCATTATATCCTCTAGGAAGAATGGAGAGCAAAATTCTCTGTAGGCCAGATGGAAACTGATTCTTTCAAGTCTTTGATATTCTCACCATTAGATATTTGTTTTGTTTTGTTTTAACTTAAGACCCAATACCCACTACTGTGCCCCATATAAGGTTTCTATAAACTGCACAACTGATTTGACATATGAAAATCAGCTCTCAACAAATCTGAACAACAAAATCTGAAACAAAACCATATGTCAAAACCAATTCCCAGCATGGCATCAACCATCCTAGATTCTATCAGCCAGACATCAGAAGCACAGGGTAAAAACACATATATGATTAGGTTTGTTCAGTGAAATGGTACAAATTGATGAAGCACTCTGGTCACAGTATCAGTCCTTATCTTAGATAGGAAATCTGTTACTGGCTTTTGATTGTCTGCCTTACCTACTAAGCTTGCATGCTAAATGCTGCTACCAAAAAGAAACCCAAAATCATCTTGTAGATAATATCCAACAAACTTAATTCCATAACTTCCAGACTAAAATGGTAGCTGACTGTCAGATGTCAAATACATGGTACTCTGCCCAGCAGAATAAATTATGGGTCTATATCAAAAAGTCATCTGCTGGGAGACTACCTACTTGTACAATGTAGGTTGAGCAAGATACTTATCACTACCCTCATACACACCCATTTTGGCAGGCAAAGTAGAAACTAATCACTTACTTTTTATTGGAATACTTGGCTCATTCATTCTTCATGATTAGTGGGCTTTGGAATGAAGCACAATGATTAACCTTGCCCCTAAATCAAGGTCTGATATCTGTGATTTATTCAGGCAGGTCTCCCAGTCAGATATAGGGGATACACAAAAAGAAGCTAAGACAGTAAATTGAGGTCAAGTGACGTGCTAAAAATTACACCCTAGCTAATGAAAATGGGAGGATTAGACATTTCAGCCTCCATATTTCTGGCCTGCTGCCCAATCCTTCAATGCTATCATGACTCTTCTGGGATCAAGAAGGCAATGCCCTCATGCCTTATACAGCAGATGCAATAGTTCTAACAGTGAAACATGGTTTAATACCTCAACTATTCTTATATTACCTTGTGATCTGATGATTGTATTGGGAATAAATTTTGAGGTAATGATATAGTCCAGGCCTATATTGGAATAGAGTATACATAGCCCCCATATGGAGGTTCTGGCTTCATATGATAGCAGGGGAGTTATCCGGCTTCATGTGATTTTGCACACATTTCTGCTGATTCAGAGGTGGAGATGTGAAATATAGACCTACACTCTGGGATGTAGAACAGATTCCAAAATTCCCTAAGAGAGTCTTTGTTCCTAAATCAATGATCATATTTTATGTGTGTAACATGAAATGAGTCTATGGTTGTGATGAGGTAGAGAAGTTGTTTAACTTTATTTTATAGGTCTTTCACATATGTAATACATGGTAATTAATATGTAATTAATTGCAAGTAGATCAAGGACAATTCCACACAACAGTGCTGATATGAAGTGAAAATAATTCAGAATTTGAAATATCTTCAATTGGCTCAGTCTTTTCAAGTCAATTTTCTCATCTGTAAAATGAGGAAACTGGATGCAATGACTACTAAAGTCCCTTTCAGCTCTAAATTTATAATCTCATGGTCCTAAATAATAACTCCTGACATTTGAACATGCAATACATAGAAGAGGAAAGAATGTTGTTCATGACTGGCCTCTATCCTGGTTTCTGAACTCAGGGTGATTGCGATTAGCATTTTGCAAGAATCTTTCTTGCATAGAATTGAAGGTATTTTCCCAGTATCTTTTTCATTCTGATTCCTGTAGAAAGTGAGTTAATAGTAATCTAGTGTTTGATAAACCCAAAGACTCCAGTTTCTGGGATAAGAACTTACTATTTGACAAAAATATCTGGAAAAATTGGAAAATAGTATGGCAGAAACTAAGCATAAACTAACATCTTACACCAAAGATAAAGTCAAAATGGGTTTCTAATTTAGGCACAAAAGATGATACTATAAGCAAATTAGGAGAGCAAGAGATAGTTTATCTGTTAGATCTTTGTAGAAGGGAGAAATTTATGGCCAAAAAACTAAAGAACATTATGAAATGCAAAATGGATAATTTTAATTACATTAAATTAAAAAGGGTTTGCACAAACAAAACTAATGCAGCTAAGATAAGAAAGGAAGCAGAAAGCTGGGGTGGAGGGAGGGGAGGAGAGAGAGGAATTTTTACAGCCAGTATTTCTGATAAAGCCCTCATTTCTAAAATATATAGAGAATTGAGTCAAATTTATAAAATGACAAGTCATTCCCCAATTGACAAATTATCAAAGGATATGAATAGACAATTTTCAGATGAAAAAATTAAAGCTATCTATAGTCATATGAAAAAAATGCTCTAAATCAGGTAACACTTCATACTTACCAGATTGACTAAGATGATAGCAAAAGATAATGATGAATGTTGGAGGGGATATGGGAATATTGGGACATTAATACATCGTTGGTAGGATTGTGAAATGATCCAACCATTCTGGAGGGCAATTTGGAATCATGCCCAAAGGGCTATAAAACTGCGCATACCCTTTGATCCAGTTGGGTCTGTATCCCAAAGAGATCATAAAAGTGGAAAAAGGACCCATATGTGCGGAAATGTTTGCAGCAGCTCTTTTTATGATGGCAAAGAATTGGAAAATGAGTGGATGCCCTGAACTGGGGAATGGTGAAATAAGTTATGGTATATGAATGTAATAGAATATTGTTGTTCTATAAGAAATGATGAATAGGCTGATTTCAAAAAAGTCTGAAAAGATTTACATGAACTGAGTGAAGTGAGCAGAACCAGAACATTGTTCACAGTAACAGCAAGATTGTGTGACGGTCAACTTTGATAGACTCAGCAACACATTGATCCAAGACAATTCCAGACTTAAAATAGAAAATACTATCTGCATCCAGAGATAAAACTATAGAAACTGAATGAGGATTGAAGAATAATATTTTCATCTTTCTTTTTTGTTTGTTTGCTTTTTCTTTCTCATGGTTTCCCCTTTTGTTCTGATTTTTCTTTCACAAAATGACTAATATGAAAATATGTTTAAAATGATTGTACATGTATGATCTATATCAGATTACTTGCTACCTTGGGGAAGGGGGAGGCAAGGGAGGGAGAAAAAAATTTGGAAATCAAAATCTTACAAAAATGAATGTTGAAAACTAGCCTTATATGTAATTGAAAAAATACTATTGAGTTTTTTAAAAAGTGAATAAATGGCAATTATTGCTCATATACCTCTTAGATAGAGATGCACAGTGAAAGGGGATTGAGGACATTATACCCATTCTTTCTATGACAAACATTGTGGAAACCAGATTTTTACATTCCCTAAATTTTTACATTGTGATCACATTAGATCATAATCTCAAGTACATACCTGTGCTTCCATTGATATTTGGGACTCCCAATGGGAAAACTTTCTCCACTAAATCAGACTGGCATCTTGTCTATAAGTTGTCTTCTTAGTTTTGAGGGGCAGTGAGAGGTTAAGTGACTAACCCACAGACACACAGCTACTATGTGTCAGAGACAGGACTTCAACTTGGGTCATTTCTGACTCTAAGACTGACCCCTCACTGCACTATATCATGCCTTTTTCTCAGACCACAGTTGAAAAATTAATTTTGGATTCAAAATGAGTGAATTATTATCTGAAAAAAATTCATTCTTAGCCTAACATAAACCACATGTCCAACTCTGTGCTCCCAGATTTGGCTATTTCCACACTGAAAGAGACATAATGGATTTCATTTATATTGTGGTTTAAAGTTTAGAAAAGCCCTTGAGCCTCTCCCAACAACCTAGTGAGGTGGGTAAGAGAGGTAATTTTAGGTTCATTTTATAAATATGAAAATGATTAATTTGATCAGGCATCGTGAAGGTAGAAAGGTCAGTTGCAGGATATGAGTAGATATCACTTCTCTTTTCAATAGGCCATGCTCCTCAATGAAATCTGGTAACAAATGGCCCTGGATATGCTGAGAGGCAGTAACATTTCAATGTATGGCCCCAGAAATATCCAGAAAATCCATCAAATAATACTGAATTTTCAGGTTGCAGAAAATAAAATTAAGCATTACTCATAGCTAGCAGGTGAATACAGAAAGTATAACCACATCTGTGCATACACTGAATTGCTGTGGTCCCCAAATCTATCTTTCTATGCAGATCTCTGTGAGTTAAATTAATATTCCCGGTTGAAGACACTTTTCTGATGCATCTGAGGTAACTCCTTGTAGATGGCTGCCCACAGGCCCTGACTTGTTTTAAGGCTTTGCACTGTTTGTGAATGTGTGGAGATAGATCCATGTGTGCACACCTGTGTTCACACCTGTGTGCTTTCACATAAGAATTGATTTACTAACTATAATAATTGATAGTTGCCAGGATCAAGGTTTTGGAAATGTAGGAATTCAATTCAGAGCCAGCTCTGTGATACAGATACATCCAAAGGAGGCAGAAGCAAGTCAGTTCCCCTGCCCTGCCAATAGACAGAGGCTTTTACGATTTCCTTGTGGAATCAAGGGTGGCATTGGGCCCAGAGTATGCATTTTCTGCCAAGATGCTTTCAATGCATATCACTTCCAAACTAAGACAGACACAACTTTGGACATCTCTTGTTTACCTTCAGTAAGTGACCCTCTTCAAGATCCACTGCAGTATACATATCAAAGTGTTTTTTCTTTTCAAAATAATATCACACATCTGAGTTTTTTGGGGTTATTTCTAAAATGTTAACCTAGAATCGCTTTGATGGTTATTGTTTTCCATTACAGGATTACCTAAAATGAATGAATGATAAATGTGTGTTGTTACAGGAATCCTTGAGCTGCTATTAAAAAGGCATAACTCAGAGAAGGTGAGCCCAGGGTTTCAAGCTATGTCTGCCTCTTACTTGTCTTGTGATCTTTCTGAATTCCTTTGAGCTTGATTCCTCATCTGTAAAGTAGAGACAAGCAGACTTGTACTGCCTTCCTCCTAGGGTTGTAGTGAGAAAAGTTATTCAAAGTCTTAAAGCACCATCTATATAAATTCAAGTTCTTGTTACGATTATTACTATCTGCTTGATAATAGATCAACTTGATCAACTTCTCACTTTCTGTCAGCACCCCCACCCTCCATAACCAACTTGCTATTAAGTCTTGATTCTATTTTCATCACCTTTCACATCTTCTCCCTTCTCTTTACAAACCCTGATGCTACAATGATGAAACCTCTCCTCACCTCACAATCCACTGTAATCTATGGTCCACGCAACTATCAAAGTTATCTTCCTAAAGCACAGATCTGAACATGTCACTTCTCTATTCAATAGACTCTAGTGACTCGCTATCACCTCAAGATTAAAATATAAAAATATTAAAAAAAAATTTTAAAAGCCTCCATCACTTGGTCCCCTCCTACCTTCCTAATCTTTGTTTATTTATTTATTTATTTTTATTATAAAGCTTTTTATTTACAAAACATATGAGTGACCTTTCAACATTGACCTTTGCAAAAAAACTTTTTTTTTTCCCCAAGCTTTTCCCCTCCTTCCCCTCACCCCCCATCCCTAGATGACAGGTAATTAATACATGCTAGATAGGATAAATTATATGACAAATACAATACATGTATACATATCTATACAGTTATCTTACTGCACAAGAAACATCAGATCTAGAAAGAGAAGAAGAAAAAAACTACCTAAGAAGGAAAACAAAATGCATGGAAATATTCACAGAAAGCGTTAAAATGCTGTGTTGTGGTTCACTCTCAGTTCCCACAGGCCTCTCTCTGGATGTCTATGACTATCTTCATCGCAGAACAACTGGTTTGAATTATATCATTGTTGAAGAGAACTATGTCCATCAAAATTGATCATCGTATAGTCTTGTTGCTGTGTATAATGTTCTCCTGGTTCTGCTGATTTCACTCAGCATCAGTTCATGCAAGTCTCTCCAGGCCTCTCTGAAATCCTCCTGTTGTTGGTCGTTTCTTACTTCCTAATCTTTGTACTCCTCTCTGTTTCTCTTCCAAATCCCAAATCTAACTAATGTATTTCTCAAGCCAATGATATCAGCCAATTTGCTTAATCTACATAAGACATTCCATATTCTATCTTGATGAAATTTCCCTGACTGTTCCCCATGTCTAGAATCCTTGTCTTCCTATGTCTCTGCCTGCTTTCAAGTTCAATGTAAAATCTTACTTTCTACAAAGCTTCTTTCCCATTTTCCCTTAATACTGGTATCTTCCCTCTCTTGCATATTTCCAATTCATCCTAAACATATTTTATTTATACATAGTTATTTGTATGTTGTCTTCCTCATTGGACTGTGAGCTCCTTAAAAGTTGAAATTGGTTTTTGTTTTGTGTGAATTTTTTTTTTTGCCTTTCTTTGTATCCTCAGTACTTTGTACATTGCCTGGCAAGTAGCGGTGTGCTTAATAAATGTTTGTTGATTGACTATTGATTCCTAAGACTCAATTTCAGAATTTGGGGGTGAGGCTCATTAGTGGAGTCTAAGCATTTTTATAAGTTGTCCTCTTAGATTACAGAGTAGTAACACTGACACCTTTGACCTAGCTTCTGGTTTTCTGTCAAAAAATTCATATTTTTCATCTAGAACTATTTAAAGACTCATAATATTGACATGCTTTGGATTACCATGATCAAAAAATTAGCCACTGAGTTACCAGTCTGCTGATAACATGCTTTTGCATACTTAGCTCAGCTAGTCCTCAGATGGAAGATATAGTCTTTTTTTCCAAGGACAAAATCAAGACCTGTCCAACCTGAAAGAACTTAATGGAGCTTATCTTTTGCTGGCATTGGTTTTGAGAACCCAAGGTCATTTCCACACTACTTAGGGATGTCATATTAAGATTTTGTGGAGGTCACATAATGAGAACAAGTAATAATATATAGGAAAGACAGAGTAAATATTTACCCTCTAGATCTTTTTATCACTACAAAAATATAACTTCCACAATTCATAATTTTGAAATGCCCATATCTGGCTGTTTTACTTTTGTCTTCTTATCCCCAGTGCCTACCTCATTTATGTAGTACATAGTTAATAATTAATAATGATTATTAATAATAAATAAAATAATTAATAATGTTTATTGATTGATTGATTGGTCATATCTCCCTGATCTTCCAAATCTAGTCTAATCCCTTCATTTTATAGAAGAAAAAACTTAGACCTCAAGAAATTAAACAAGGTGTTCAAAGTCACACACAAAGTAAATAACAAGGGAATCTTGAATCTATATGCTTTGATTCAAAACCCAGTGCTCTTTCCATCATATTTTTCCATCATGCCTTTTTCTTCTCACAAGCCAGATACATTATTGCTTCCCCCATGTCTTTTCACTTCAGTAGAGTACCTCATCTTACACTTCATCAACAAATCTGTGGCCATCATTGTTCATCTCCAGTTGCACACTTGAAGCCCCCTCATCATTATTGTCACTTTCATCTCTTATGCTGGTCTTGGAGGATGACAATGCCAGCTGTTCTTAACGCCAATGATTCTTTTCCCTTTCCTTCTGCCTGAAATGTTTGTCCTCCTAAACTCCATATGTACTACATATGTCCCCTCATAGAATGGAAGCATGTTAAGAGTAGGGATAATTTCATTATTTGCATTTGTATCCCCAGGGCATATAATAGCACTTGTTAATGGATTGATTGATTTCGCTAGCTCTTCTCCCTTTCACAAAACAACTATTTAAAACTATTTAAAAAAACATATCTAACATATAGAACTTTTATCAAATTGCTTACTATCTTGTTAGGAGGAAGGGAAGGAGGGAGAAAATTTGGAACTCAACATTTTATAAAACATAAATGTTAAAAATTATCCTTACATGTAATTGGAAAAAAAATAACATTTAAAGAAAGGAAAGAAAAGAAAAAGTTGTCTTCACTCATCTTCCCTATCTCACCTCTCACTCTTATCCCTGTGATTCAACTGAAATTTCTCTTAAAGGTCACTAATAATGTCTTTATCATTAAATTCAATGGCCTTTAGTCTTCATCTTTCTTATAATGCTTGCTGCAATGTTTGTCATTGTTGATAACCCTCTCATTGCATATACATACTCTCTATATATTTTTGGAATACTGCCCTGCTACTTTTCCTATCTATCTGACTGCTTTTTCTTATCCTCTTTAAGGAACACTATGTCATAAACCTTAGTGATGGATGCTTCTCAAGACTCCATCTTAAAGTTTCTCACTATCCATTGAATCTTAGCTCCAAATTTCTGACCGCCTACTGGGAATCTCCATCTTTTTGATCCAAAAGTATCAAACATTCAAAATGTCCTTAACAGAACTTAATAGCTTTACTCCTAAACATAATCCTCCCAACTGCACCTTTTCTGTTGAGGACAAAAATCACCATTTTATCTTAGCATCTCAGGAGGCATCTTAAATATTGCCCTCTTCATCCTTCATATGCAATCAGCTGCTAAATCTTATCAATTCCACCTCTTCAATAGCCCTTATTTTAGCCCCCTTTTCTCTTTGAGTACCACAGCCATTTAACTTCAAACTCTTTATCACTTGCTGCCTAGATAATTGCCGTAGAACACTTCCTGTATTCCGTTTCTCCTTTCTCTAATCCATAATATCCATAGCTACTCAATTAATATTCCTAATAGATGTCTAACCATGTCATTCTCCTTTCCAATAAGGTTCAGTAGTTCCCTATGGTTTGTAGTCTTTCTGTATGGCATTTAAAGTTCTCCACAATCAGGTTCTAGTCTATTTTTGTCAGGTGGATTACACATCTTGCTCCATCCAAACTGGTCTATGTGTGAGTCTGTACATAAAATTTCATTGGCAGTCTCTGCGTCTTTTGAACAGCTTATTTCCCATGTCTAGAATTCTTCCTTGCCCTCTACATCTTTACCTCCTAGAACCTCCAACTTCTTTCTACACGCATATCAAGCTCAGCCTCTTTCAAAATCTTCTCCAGATTCCTCCAGTTATTACTAAGTATTTCCCCCTTGAATTATTTTGTATATATCCTAAACCTACTTCTCTATAAACATATTGCATATCCATCTGTAGAATGTAAACTCTTTTGAGGGCAGTTATTGCCTCACTACTATTCTTATCCCTAGAGTCTAGTACCATACCTGAAAGATACCTAAATAAATGACTACCTATGAAGGATTTATGAGAAGTGTGGGCATGAGGTATACAACATAGGGAAGTATGAATGAATTATGTTATGTATAATTGGAGTTATTACCTATATCAATAAGATCAAAAGTTCGTCAGAGTATTGAAGTATATTTACATGATTTTCATCTCTTCTTTTTACCTTGTTACATATATGTATATATATGTACATATATATATATATATATATTTTAAAAACACAATTGTCTATCTTAACAAAAAGTTCGTGTGTGGTTATCCCAGTGATATTTTATGAAATTGAGAGGACTCCTGAGAAGAACAAACACATTTCCAAATTAGGTTTCCTGATTTTTTTAATCTTAAATAGATCTTCATAAATAAATATATTAAGATTGACACAATTATATAACCTATTCTTGCTCAAGAAAGTTTCAGTGGTATAGATGAAAGATTGCTGGATTTGGTATCTGAAGTAGAAGTCTTGGCTTAGAATCTTATTGAAATAAATTGAAAAAAAAATACACTTCCATCTGCACTCAGAGTTCAAATAGTTATCTCTCTGGAGATTGATAATATTTTTTTCATCATGAGTCCTATGGATGATTCCCTTTGTATTGATCAAAGAAGCTAAGTCTTTACAGACAGCTAGTTGGTACAGTGGATAGAATACCAGATCTGTAGTCAGAAAGACTCATCTTCCTGAGTTCAAATCTGACTTCAGACACTTACTAGCTGCATGACCATGGATAAGCCATTTAACCCTGTTTGGCTCAATTCCTTCACCTGTAAAGTAAGCTAGAAAAGGAAATGGTAAACTATTCCTACCTTTACCAAAAAAAATCAATTCTTAAAACATGTGTAGGAAAATCTTCAGGATGCTTGATAAAGGATTGATGTGAAAACCTGGGTAACAATCTCATTGAATGAGAAGCATTAGTAAGTAATTATTTACATGTTGGAGTTTTCACTTCAATTAAGTCACAGAACCATTAATAGGTTGTGTATATATAATTGTTATACATGTGGATGATATACATGTATGGCTTTCTTATGTATAGGTATGTATGTTTGCAGGCATACATGTATTAGGTATGTATCAGTGCCTTCCCAAGAATAAAATATTGTCAGTAATAATCTCTGGTGAGGAAAAAAGAAGGTTGGATTGTGTTAAAAGCAAAAATAAAATAGAAAAGAGTTATCATTCTAAAAACCATATTTGAAGTAAGAAGCATCCTAGTTTTAGCTTCAGCCATTACAGATGTGACAGCTTTATAAAAATTTTATTCAGTTTTACCTACTTACATAAACAAAGCAATTTATACTAGATTCTGTCTCCTTCAAAGAGTAGGAGAAGAAACATAATCACATAAACTTTATGGGAAGTCTGCTTGGGAATAAAATCATCATATAAAGCCAGTGTCCTCATGACAGTGTTTTGATTAATAGGAAAATAGGAAGGAACTTGGAAATATATTGCTGAATACCTTACAAGAAATTCTGGCACCCAAAATCAAAGAACCAAAATGGAAGGGCCACAGGCTTTTTTTCTTCCCTTCTCAGACAAGACAGTGAAATCAATGAACGAGGGTTGGGCTGTGACATCTTTCAAAGCAAACTGCTACAAGTTGTTCCCTGTTTATTTCCCTGAAGGTGACTACTAAAACACTGCCTGTCCTGACTCGCACCCAGTGTCTGAAGAAAGGGCTCACTAAAGACCTCTCAAGACTTAGCACTCCAGTGTAAACTTTCCTTCAGAGAGGAATCCAATCACATAAGTCAATCAATAAACATTTATTAAGGATCATCACCATGCTAAGCGTGGGGGACAGAAAGAAAAATAGAATTCCCTGACCTCAAGTAGTTCACAGCTTAAGAGAAGAGACAATATACAAACAGATATGTACAAGCAAGATATATACAGAGTAAATTAGAAATTCTCAACAGAGAGAAGGCACTAGAATTAAGAAGGATTAGGAAAGGCTTTTCACAGAGATTTTTAACCGTGACTAAAAGAACACTAGGGAAGCCAGGAGTTAAAAGTTGAGGAGGGAGAGCATTCCAGGCTTGTGAGATAGCCAGAAAACATTCCTGGAGTTAGGAAATAGAGTGTCCTGTGAGAGGAACAGCAGAGACTAATCCCTGGATTGTAGAATGCATGGGAGGAATTTAAAGGTGTAAGAAATCTGGAAAAGTGGAGTGGGGAAAAGTGAGTCTGTGAAGTGCTTTTGAATGCCAAACAGAGGGTTTTATATTTGCTCTTGGAGATGGTAGGGAATCACTGGAGTTTAATGAATATGTTTGTCAGTGGAGGGGAAAGGAGGCTGAGATAATCAGGCCTAAACTTTAGGAAGATTACTTTGGCTGCTGAGTGAGGATGGACTGGAGTAGGAAGAGACTTGTGTCAATAAAACCAAAAATAAGGCTATTGTAGACCCTTAGGCAGAAGGTAATGCCTTTTAGAGGGAAGAAAGGGATATATGTGAGAGATGTAACAAAAGGTAAAATCAATAGGCCTTAGAAACAGATTGGATATGGGGGATGAGAGAGAGAGAGAGAGAGAGAGAGAGAGAGAGAGAGAGAGAGAGAGGAGTTGATCCTGATACAGTATTAAGAGCCTAAGTGATTGAAAGGATGGTGTTACCCTCTACAGCAATGGGGAAGTTAGAGAGTAAGGTTGGGAAGAAATGATGATGAGTCCAGTTTGGGGAATATTGAGTTTACATCTACATATCACTCTGATCTCATTGTGTGGACTATCTTCCATCCTAAATGAACATTCTGCCATAGAAATTTACCCCTCTGATATATCCACTAACCACTTTCAGCCAAAGAGATTTCTTGTTTGTTTGTAGTTGTCTTCATGTTATCTCTTACATTAGAGAATAAACTCTTAAAATAGATTTCATTTTTACCTTTGAATGTCCTCTGTGCTTAACTCAATATCTGGTACACAGTAAGCACTTAATAAATACCTTTTGACTTGAGTTGACTATTTCACAGGGAGAATGTAGGAAACTACGAAATCTGGCAGCTTTTTACCAAAACACTAACATACAGTCTCTTTCTCCCCCCCCTTTCTCTTTCTCTCCCTCCTTCCCTCCCTCTATCCCTCCTTCCCTCTTTGCCTCTCTCTGTGTCTCTCTGTCTCTGTCTCTCAAAATATAAATTCTAGATAAAATCAAAGATAATTCTTACAATAGGCATTGATTTCAAAGGATAAAAATCTTAATGGAAGAGGATGTTCAGGCAAGTGAAAGTCATAAAGGTTTTTAGCCTTTCTTTTTATCTATCTCTGACTTCTCCTCCAGTACAAGGGTTTAGGGAAAAATCATTGTATCAATCCCATTTTGACCCTTTGGAGGGCAGCAAATTGATGTAAAAATTCCAATTTCACAAAACGTATTTCTAGTGAATTTCTCCTTGGTATCCTAGTACAATGGGCTACATTGCATTGAAGTAGGTGTTTTCACAAAAGCCAGGATTCTGTCTTTTTCCCTGTACAGTGAGAAAGGGGAGAACAGACAAAGCTAGAGTGGGAGAGAAGGGAAATATAATCTATGAGACCTTGGCTTACAACAAAAAAAGGACCCAATGGTCTGAAAAATGCTGAAGTCTTCTCCAATTCCTGGGGAGATTTTACACATATTTCTGCTGACTTAGGTCAAGGTATTAGAAAGACTTTCTGAAGGCGTGGAACTGATTAACTCAAGCTCCTACCCAGACTGATCCAGGACAAAGGATTAGGACAAAGGATAACAGTACAAAAGAACTGGTTGGGATGGTGAGTAAGGAGAGAAGGAGAAGCCTTTGGTTTCTTGGTACCAATAGGCTTAGGAGGTTTTATTCTTAGCTAAATCCTTGAATTCCTGTTCTGGAAGTTCACCAGATTGATGCGCCCTGGCAAAAGAGGGAGAGATCAACTTGCCACACTATTTAAAATATCCCCTTTAGAATCCAGGCATCAGAAAATTTCTGTGTTCTTGTTGGTGCTAGTGTTGTTATTTTTTTTTTCATTGAGACTGTCACTAGCATTCCTTAAGCTGAGAATCAGAATTTGCTTCACTTTGGAAGTGAAGATTTTCCAAATGGGGCCTCATTTTGCCAAGCCCAGGTCTCTACAGCTAGAACTGTTTGTGCTCAATCGCTGGAGGAACCTGGCACAAGTTGAGCTTCAGAGTTATTACCCTCGATAGTCGCTAACATCCCCTTCCTCTGAGCCATCCAGCAACCATTTGTCTTAATCAGTCACGGTCTGTTACAGTCACAAAAGTGCTGACCCATAAAAAACAATCTGTTCAAAAATCACATTGTTTTCTTTTCAGACACCATCGACACCCTTGCGATGTAAAACAACATGTCTGCTCATCTGGCTAGAAAGGGAAAGATACTTGGGGAACAAAGGCTCCCATTGGAAAATCCAATGGTAAAATATAGGGGGAATAAAATGTGTCTCCTTGAACAAAGTAGAAGCTACTGAAAAGTAAAGCTTCTCCTTCCCTTTTCCCCAATTATTTCTCATTGCTTGGTTTGTTTAAAAATATTAACAGATGAGCACCATAGTCTATTCTTCATAATACCCTTGATGTAGTAGACACTTAAAAATTGGATTTAGATTTTATTTTATACTTCCCAAGTACTTTGAATTAATTTATTCATTCATCCAATATTATTCTGAACAATCATAAAGGTTTTCAAAAATAAATAATTATGAATTGCTTACATTACAGCTATTTTATGAAAAAAATTATTTTATATCTATTGTGCTATATACAAACATAGACATTTAAGAATATATATATGTGTGTGTGTGTGTGTGTGTGTGTGTATGTGTGTGTGTGTGTGTGTGTGTGTACACATAGCCAAAACACAAAATTATCATAGAGCCATATATTTTTAGAGTTTGGAAGAAACTTCCAAAATAACCTAGTGCAGTTTTGCAATGTTACAGTTTATACACATAGGCACAATTTTCATGAATTGTGGCTCACCAAACATCACAACCATTCTGTAGCAGAGCTTGGACTAGCTAGAGTCAAAGTCTTCTAACTTCCAGTCCAGAGATCTTTCCAATATTCCAGACTGCCAAAAAAGATGACTTTAAATCTTTTTTAAGGGAGTCATTTTATATAATGGGGTAAGGAGGGGCAGAAGGGAGTCTTCCCAATTTAAGGAAAACTGTAAAAACTTTGTAAAAGCATCTCACTTCTAATATTACCTTTTTTAAATTTTTTTTTATTTTTTGTGTTTTTGTGTTTTTTTATTTTTATGTTTTTAAATTTTGAATTTCACTGTAATTTTACTGATGTTTGGAACTCTGAAGAACTAATTCCCTTTATCCATGTAAAACAGCACTTGCTCTGCAATATACAGTCTTAGAGGGCTACCTTGGGCACTGGAAGATTATATGACTTGCCCAGAGTCAAAGAGACAGTGGCAGAAGCAAGCCTCTTCTTGCTTCTTCCATGATTCAAGGAGGGGCTAGCTTTCCTATTATTCAAAACACCCTCTCTACATCATATTTTATTTTGAATATATGTATATATTTATTTATAAGCCTGTGAGGGCATAGGCCGTTTCATTTTTGTCTTCCTATCTCTAACCCCTAGCACAGTGTCAGGTACCTAATAGGAATGAAATGCCTGTTGATTGATTGAATAATTGATCCTTAATTTGTATTTTAGAGGCAATTGGGTGATGGAGAGAGAACTGTCCTTTCAGAGAGTCAGGAAGATCTATCTTCAAGTCCTGTTCCTGATACATTCTAGCTGCATAACCCTGGCAAGGTGCTTAACTTCTCAGTACCCCTAGTAAACTTTTTAAGACCTGAAGTTGCTAGAAGATACCTATTTATATTGATAGAGGGTGCTCCCTACAGCTGAGGTGTCAAACATCTACTTCTAACTAGATTAAATGTAATTAGAAAATGTTCAACAAAATAAATAAAAATGCAATAGAACATAGATAGTGATAGTAGAGTCAACTTTCCTAGGGGTAATATTCCTAGAGAAAGGCACAAAAGTAAAAAACATGAATATGGAAATAGGGGTTAGGTTTCCTGCTACTACCCAAAGCTGTATCTTTCATTGAAAACTGCTGAAAGTACAATTCTCACTTCAAGTAAATTTGCATTATGCAAATTCAATTTTCTCTAAAGAATTCTGAAAGACAACTGCATTCCAAAAAAGCCCACCTATGTTAATTTTATATATTGTATTGTGCTCTCACTCTCTCTCAACTCCTGCCTGGCTCAGTGCTTCATGGTCTCCCACCCCTCCCACCAAAAAACAAAAGAAAACAAAACAAAAAAACATCCCTTCCAAGTTAAAGCAGAAGAATTGATGTATTGGGGGCTTGACTTGAGACCTTCCAGACAAAGAGAGAAGGCCTTGTCCCACTCTGACCACCTGTCTGCCCATCCACCTCATGTGTCTGTCTTCCATCTGTCCATGCTCAAGTACCGTGTGTCTGTCCCTGGCTCCCTCGTTTAACCCATCTTCTCCTGATTGTGTCTATGTCTGTCTCCCACATGTCTGCATCCCCCACATTCCTTCAATTCAGGCCAGATCCTCGTGAGACTGGCCCCAGACCCTGCATGTTCCTCTTCTTTTTCTCACTGGTCTGTTTCTGGTCCCCATTGTCTCTGTCAACCTGCAGGTCCTCTCTTTATTTGACTCTTGATGATTCATTTAAATAAAGCAAGAACTATTGACAACTTTTCTGCATACAGTTCTTTATAATAAACATTAATTCTGATAATATGTGCTTTTCCTAACATAGAATCATGAAATAACCCATAAAATGCAGGGGAGAAGAGAGGGAACAGTCCCTAAAGGGATGAGGAGAGGCAGAACAGTGACATTAAAAGAACCCTGAGGTAAAAGAGAGGGGTGTAGGGGAGAGAGACAGAGACAGAAACAGAGAGAGACAGACAGACAGATGGACAAACAGAGAAACAGAGACAGAAACATACACAGAGAGAGGGAGAGACAGAGACAGAGAAAAAGAGAAGCAGAGACAGAGACAGAAGAGAGACAGACAGAGACAGACAGAGAGATAGAGACAGAAACAGAGAGGGAGAGACAGACAGAGAGAGAGAGAGAGGCAGAGACAGAGAAAGACAGAGAGAGAGAAAGAGAGACAGACAGAGAGACAGAGACAGAAATAGAGAGAGGAAGAGACAGAGACAAAGAGAGAGAGGCAGACAGAGACAGAGAGAGACAGAGACAGAAACACAGAGAGACAGACAAGAGACACAGATAGAGACAGAGAGAAGAGACAGAGAGACAGAGACAGAGACACAGACAGAGACACAGAGACAGACAGACAGACAGAGACAGAGACAGACAGACAGAGACAGAGAGAGACAAAGAGGCAAACTGCCATCTCTAATCTTCCGTTCCATGGTTCCCAAATGAAAAGCACATACCTCTGGGTGAGACTGGGGCCCCATCAAAACTCTCACCCAGATGGCTTCTCATCCTGACCATGGGCAGGCCACACAGGAACAACTAAGAGACAGGGCATCCTCACACCACCCTGAGAACACTGGCTGAGGTGACCACCATCTCATTTATCCACAAATAGTCCCATTCTGTTTTTTTGTTTTATTTTTTTTTATTCCCTCCTTTCATCCTAGAGAGGTTACTTTAGAACTTTTTGGAGTGGATTCGTGAACACTATTATGAATACTTTTCTCTTTTTTGTGGATATAACAAATTGTTGATTTGTTAACACCAAACTCTTGGCTCAGCGGCAGCAGACATTTTCCCATGCAGCTTATCTAACACCTTTATTTTCTCACTAAGCCACATCACTAACTGCAAGATTGGGTTTGGAGACCATAGGGACTTGCACAGTACTTTGGAGACATAATTGCAACACAAAACTTGAGTTTTAAAGGCAAACAATGAACATATAAGATGCATTGTGCATATAGCCATGAATGTACATGGTTGCCAAAGTGAAACTGAAAATGAGGTTACTTATAAAATCACACAAATGCTTAAAGTGGCGAAAGGTAAGCATGGACATGTTGAATGGTTTTCTAAGTCAATACACAACCTGCAGGGATCCTTATGTATGGTTCAGTGACCCCCAGTTTCTATTTGAGTTTAATTCCAATGCCCTATACCAATGAAATCATAGGTCAGGTTAAAAAAAAAATCAAGACTTACATGCTTAGTAAGTTTACATTTTCTAATATTGTGTTTTCTTAAAACTTGTAATAGCAATAGCTCTATTTTTGAAGCAACTCCAACAAGGACCCCAGAGCACTTCAAAGTTTAGAAAGACAGAATGGATTTTATAACAATTTCACAATATTTGAACCCATCCCATCCCACAGATCACAACAAAATCTCTGTGCTCATGCCAAAATCACCCATATCTAGGAGTCCTCTAGACAGAGCCATTCCGAACACAGGAAGTAAATTAAGGAAAATCCACGGATTGAAGCACACACACACAGGACCAGGACATATGCTTATTCCAGGACTGCAGAAGGCTGGGGATAGGAAAAAGAGAAAAATAAATAGAAGAATAAAGTTTCCCAGGAAGTTTGCCTTATGGTGGTCCCCTTTAGGTCATACTCTTGCCTTCATCATCCCCTTTAACAATACGATAACCATCACACTGGATAGTTATTCTTTACAAAGTATCTCACATCAAAGTGTTTTCTCATAAAGATTTTAGATAGAGTCAAAAGAATAAAAAATGACATTTATATAATGCCCCAAAGTTGGAAAAGTGCTTTAAAAAGGGAATCACATTTAAACCTTCTATAAATCCCATGAGCCAAGTGTTACAGGTATAACAATCCTTAATTTACAAGTGAGGAAACTGAGACTCAGGTAAATTGTTAGGATTTTATTTTGTTTCGTATTTTTCCAATATACTAGATGTCAATCAGAGAAATAGGTCTAACTAAATTCAGAGAAAGTCATCTTTAGGTTGGCACTCTTTAGCTATAGCTATAGTCAGAAAGACCATCAGCAAGACCTATTTCTTTTTTCTCCCCCTATCACTAACCAATGCAGCTGATATACTTCTTTGCAACATACAGCCTAAGAAAGTTGCCTAGAAAAAAAAGAAAAAAAAAAAAA
>JAJPUD010005326.1:0-14354 GCA_023553655.1 Myrmecobius fasciatus
AGCAATTTGGAACTATTCCCAAAGGGCTATCAAACTGTGCATACCCTTTGATCCAGCAGGGTTTCTACTGGACTTATTTCACATATATTGGATCACTTGCTGAATGGGGGAGGGAAAGGGAAGGGAGGGAAAAAATTAGAACACAGGGTTTTGTAGGGTTGAATGTCAAAAATTATCCATCCATATATTTTGAAAATAAAAAGCTTTAATTAAAAAAACAAATTCTAATTTCATATTCCTTTATTTTCCAGAATTTATTCTTAGATATTAACATTCATTTACTAGATCTGGAAACCATATTTCCTTTCACTATAATTGTGTTTTTTTTTCCCTATTGATTTGTCTATGTTCAAGGTCTTTGAGATTTACTTTTCTTGAAATATTTGTTTTCAACTTCCCCAACTCTTTTCCCAATCTTTCCTCCCTTTAGATCAAAACCTGGATTTGGAGGGCTAGATAGCAAACTATCTCATCTTTTTACATTACATAATTAGCAGTTCAATGGTCAAGGTCTTTGTTCCATCTTACTTTTGAGGAGTCAGAATTGGTACCAGTTGAATGCTGTACTATGTTTCTTAGGCTCAATGGATTTCTATGCACCCTTCAATATCCAGTGTCAAGTTCTGGTGACTTGTACCACTTCTAACTGAGAGTCTGTGATAATTTAGTGTCATGATGATAATTTAGAGGTTTACAGTACTGGTGATTCCAGGTTACTATCCTCAGTAGGTTTTTGTTCTTGTGACTAATCTGGTGTCAAAGTGAAGAAACTAAATTGATAATTTTATACTTTCAAAAAATTGATCTTCTTTACAATTAATTGATTTTCTCTTATAACTGCCTAACTCATTTTTTTGTTTTGTTTTGTTTTTTGTTTTTTGATTTTAGTCCAGAAATTTAGCTGGCCTGTAATGAGTTAAATGTAGAAATTTTATTCCTGCCTCAAGGAAATCTGCTTTCCTTGAGAGAAGCAGGTAGACATCAGGGACTCTGGTCTACTATCTCTAACCTTGCAAGTGAACTCAAACAATGAACTTTTTTTGGTCCCAGGAGTGACCAATCCTTCTGAATTAGCTTAAGTTATAATTAATAGGAAAAACTGTTATCAACTGTTATCAGCCATCTTCATCTCCTAAGAAAATATCAAGATATCTGGTTTTATCTTTATGCCCTGAAGCCAGCTCAAAGAACTATATTATTGGCACCTTGTCTGTCCTTGTACAATTAAGAAGGGTTCTGTCCGTCTTCTAGGAGCCAGGGAGTTTGCTATCTTTGGTCCACTATCAGTGGGTTCAGGATGCAGATGGTTCCCATAAATCAATCAAACATTCCTCTAAGACAGAGATGGGTGGTTGCTAAACTTGTAAAAGTGTTAATCTGCTCTTCTTTATGTAACTAATCAATCATGCTGTCCACATTCCGAAGATGCTGTTTACTTTGTAACCAATCATTTTGTCTTCCCCAACTACCTAACTCTGTACTCCTTAAACAATATTAAGGCTCCTGAGTCCTACCCTGAATTTTGGGTTGTTGAGATCAATAGTAAATTGATCATGCTCAGATCATTGTCTCTAAGCTTAACTTTGATTTTCAAATGAAAGGCTAAATAAACTTCCACATCATGGAAGTGGATTTTCTCTATGGAACGAGAAAAAAGAAGCGGGGGAATGGGATTTATGGACGAGTATTAAGGTAAGCTTATGTTTATGCGTGGATCTGCTAGTATGGTCTCATTGTTATACTATCAAGATGGGAGAGAGGCATTCAGTGAACTCAGTCAGTGAGCATCAATTTTCAATTTTGTAATTTTTTAAACCTTTTTTTTGGATTCTGGGTGTCCTAGCTCAAAGTGAAATCACTTTATATTTGGTATATAATTTCTGTTTTGGATAGCTTTGAGAGGTGGTGGGAATCAGAGAAAATTTTTAGTCCAACAACTTGTGGTTCACACATGACCTGAATGCTTGTGTACTTTATAATAATTCTCTCAATGATGCCTTTGTGATGATTCTGATGATGTTAACAATGATTAATGATGACAATGATGATGATAATCCTGTTGTTATTATTGTTGTAGTTGTTTTTAACCCCAAATGTGTTTTTCTTTTTCTGTTTGTTTTCTGGGGTAATTTGTTTCATTATTTGTGCATTTCTTCATAATTACATTCGTTTACCTTTTCTTTATATTTCTGTTGTCAGGAGTGTTTGCAAGGCAAACTACCAGCTTACATATAATTTTATTTATAGAAATGCCTTAAAGTTATCCTTTTCACAGAATGTACATTTTTTTTTCATTAATGATTAAACTCAGATTCAAACACATGCCACCTTGAGATAAATCTTGAGCTCCTTTGCTTTTTTGGAACATATTATTTCCTTCTTTCTCATAGTTTCTAGGACTTTTATATTGAAGTTTTTCCCTCTGGTCACTTGTAGGTTTTAAATTTAATCATTTACTATGTGTTTTGGATTTTTCAGAAGCTTTTTAAAAAATGACTTATGAATTCTTGTGATTGGCATTTTCTTCCTTTTGTTCAGAAATTATGGGCAATTTTCTTATAGTATTTCTTGAATTGTGCTGTTGACTTTTTTTTTTTTTTGGACTTATTGTGTTCTTCTGGAAGGTCTCTAAATTTTTCCCAAATTTTTAAGGGCTGGTGCTCTATCCACTGCCCCACTTAGCTATCCCGAAATATATCTTAAATATGCTTACTTATTTATACAATTATTGTGCCGCACAAGAAAGATCAAATCAAACCAGTAAGAGAGAGAGAGAGAGAGAGAGAGAGAGAGAGAGAGATTTGAATCATCTCTTTGTTGAAAAGCACTACATCCATCAGAATTGATCATTGTATAATTTTGTTGTTGCCATGTATAATGATCTCCTGGTTCTGCTCATTTCATTTAGTATCAATTCATGTAAGTCTCTCCAGGCCTCTCTGAAATCATTCTGCTTATTGTTTCTTACAGAACATTAATATTCCACAACATTCATAATCTTAATTTATTCAGCCATTCTCCAATTCGGAGAATTGATGGGCATCCACTCAGTTTCCAGTTTCTTGCCACTACAAAAAGGGCTGCCACAAACATTTTTGCACATGTGGGTCCCTTTCCCTTCATTAAGATCTCTTTGGGATATAAGCCCAGTAGAAACACTGCTGGGTCAAAGGGTATGCACAGTTTGATAACTTTTTGAGCATAGTTCCAAATTGCTCTCCAGAATGGTTGGATCTGTTCACAGTTCCACTAACAATGTATTAGTGTCCCAGTTTTCCCACATCCTCTACAGCATTCATCATTATCTTTTCCTGTCATCATAGCCAATTTAAGAGGTGTATAGTGGTATCTCAGAGTTGTCTTAATTTCCATTCTTGGAAGATCATGTATTCTTTTAAGATTTTTCCCTTTTTTTTTCTTCCTTATTACCCACCATTTTTCTATATTTGCATTCCCATTAGTTAATTTTTTTTCTCATTTTTTTAAATGAAATTTATCATTGTGAATTCAACTTCTATTCCAATTATTTCTGCTTTTTATAAATTCTACTTTTGTTATTCTTATTTCACTCAAGATACATTTATTGATTAATTTTTCTTTTTTTGAAATATTTAATCAAAGGTATTTTGATTCATTTATATTATCAACTCATATTCCTTGCTGTTATTAATATATTTTTCTTCTGTTTATCTGTCAGTGCTCAAGTTTTTAAATGAATATTCTTCCTGATGATTTTTTGGGTAATTTTAATCTTTTCCCCTCATATTCTTCCATTGCTCACTTTCTTTGATGACAGTTTCTCCAGGGGCTGAACCTTAAAGCTTTCTCAGCCTCCTACTACACTGGGGAATTACCTTTTTTTTTTTTTTTTTTTTTTTTAAAAAACCTCAGTATATTCTCCCAATGTCTTTAGTGGGGTGGAGTAAAATCCTCTTTTCTTCAGGTCTTGTAGAGCCATCATCAGTTCTCTGGCTGAGCATTAGCGAAATACAATATATCTTGAAGCTAGCAATCGCAGGCAGTTAAAACTTCCCACTTTCCTATACCATCAGCTCTGTGGCATATAATACATGGGGCAGAGTTCTGCTGCTGTTCTGGGGAAGAGGTGTACTTCTTGGCAGAAAATGGTGCCCAGGGTGGGAGGGACCACTGTGTTTTATGTATTAAGCATTAATTTTCTCTATTATTTATTCATCTATTATTTCATTAGTGGTTTTGGTGTTTTAGACCATAAACAGTTGATTTTGCTTTTTGTCTTTTACATAATTTTTATTTTGGAAAGATTTGAAAAGTTTTTTGAATCAGAGAGCCCCCACATTTTTAATCATGTGACTCAGAAGTTTGGAATTTGTCCTCTTTCATTTGTATCATAACCCTAGAATTGTCCCTAGAATAGTAGCACCAATGTCTTTACTGGGGTGACAAGAATAAACTGCATATGATGAAGTAATGTAGATTCAATTAAGGAATTTTCTCAGAAACTACAATATATCTATTAGGGAACATTTGAAGGACTCCAGAAAAATAACTGTCAGCTGCCGTGAGTTACTGCTGTTATGCATTTTTTAAAGCTGATAGTAGTATTCTTTCAAACTCTATTTTAACTGGTGAGAGAGTATGCCTCAGGATTTTGTAAGGTTGATGTATTCATCTTATTGTACTTATTGTACCACTTTAGTTAATATCTGTACCTAAAAGCTAATTTAATCTGACTTGGTAATTTATTTCAATTGATAATCAATTAGAGAAGTGCTATAATAGAGGCTTAAAAGCTATAATTTTTAGCTAGGTAACAAAATAGATAGAATACTGGACCTAGAGTCAGGAAGTCTCATTTTCCTAAGACCAAATGTGACCACTTATTAGCTGTGTGACCTTGGGCAAGTCACTTCACCCCATTTGCCTCAGTTTCCTTCTCTGTAAAATGAGCTGAAGAAGGAAATGGCAAACGGTTCCGTTATTTTTGTTATGAAAACCCCCAATAAGGTCACAAATAGTAGGACACAACTGAAATGACTGAACAAAAAAAAATTGTGAACTATTATCATCTCTTCAGTGGTACTGTAAAATTCTGGGAGAAGAGATGCAATAGTTCTGGGACTCAAAATTACTATCCAGTTATTGGTTGTAAAATTAACTCCAGAGCCTAGTTGATCTATGTATACAATTTATCATAAAAATCAAAATTTATCATTATTTTTATCATAAAAATTTTATGTTAGAGTCACAAAAAAATTAAGAAGCAAGGAAGAAATTATATTTTGGATGAATGGATAAGGAAGAGTCCATGAATTAACAAGGGATAGAAAGTTTCATAGGATATAAAATAAATAATTTGAATTGTATAAAATTTAAAAGTTTTTGCATAAAAAGTTATAAATGAAAGTCAATTAATTGGGAAACATATTTGCAGGAATTTCCCCTCACAAATAACTCACTTCATGAACATACACAGACACACAGACATAAACACATGCACTTTTTTTTTGCTGAGGCAATTAGAGTTAAGTGACTTGCCCAGGGTCACACAGCTAGGAAGTGTTAAGTGTCTTAGATCATATTTGAACTCAGGTTCTCCTGACTTCAGGGCTAGTGCTCTATCCACTGTGCCATCTAACTGCCCCCCTCACCCCCACACACATATACACACACACATTTTCTAAAGAATATGTCCAAGCTATCAATAACCAAATGAAAAAATGGTCCAAATCATGAGTAATTAGAGAAATTCAATTTATAATAACTTTAAGTTTCCATCTTATGCCCATAAGATTGGAAAAGATTTTTTTTTTAAATGATACATATTGGGAAGGGTGTATGAAAAAATATACATTAGTGTACTTTTAACTGAGCTGTGAATTGGTCTAGATATCCTGGAAAAAAATTTACTACCCAAAGTCACTAAACTCTTCATAAACTATATCATAAATAACATCAATATTATGCCTATATCCCAAAAATATCAAAAAGAGGGTAAAGACCTATATATATGAAGCTATTTAAGAATTTTGAAAATGAAAATAAATAACAATGAGCCTTGATGTTCAATCACAAAATTTTTCTTGAAATTTCTGTCAAAAACAAGGAATAAAAATTAGACCCAGTTAATTGTGTGTTTATTTATCAAGTTCTAATAATGAATTTGTACACTTTTTACATAGTCTGATAAATTTGTTTTCTCCAGAAACTCCTTCAACTGCCAACTCCTTTTTTAGGGGGAGAGGGAAATAGCTACAAAAATCACTTGGACCCTCAGAGTGTGTGTATGACATAAGTTTCCTCATTTGATTTCATAAATGATAGTCATCCATTCCTTTAATCTCAGCTGAAACCCATTACTTCTAGGTTGCTTGATTTATGCATTGCTAAATTTTATTTATACACATAATAAAAAACCAAAATTTTACAGTTGTGTTAAATTAATTATAGTTATCCCTTCTATATAACAGGGATTAGGGATGGTACTACCACAGAATGGAAAATCATATAAAATTTTTTGTCTCCCTCCCAGAGAATTATTTTGCCAGTAAAAGATAAAATATGTTGATATTCTACAGTAGTATATTTTATGCATTTCTAAGTTTCTAAACTGTTTCTTTGTTATCTACTGTACTTTACGCCATCTGCATTTTCTACAAAATTTCTCCAAAATTCTCATTTAGTTTCTTATGCTGATTCATATATCAAAACCACAATAGGTAAAGTCGTGAAGTAGAAGGGATAACTGTAAATGGAGGATGAAGTGTACTTTAAAAGAAATTGCTAGTTGGAACGAGAAAGCAAGGTAATTGGGTTTAAGTGACTTGCCCATGGTCACAGAACTCAATTCTCCTTACTCCAAGGCTGATATCATTTAGCTGCCCAAGACAATTATTGATACAAATCATTACTATGATATCTCTTGAAGACAAAATCATAGTATGAGGAAACTGAGATTTTTATTGTCCAAAATGTTGTACCAAATCACTCATGTTTTATTACTAATGTATGTATATAATGAAAACCATAATTCACTATAGGTAGAAGAAGAATTGTAATGTTGCCTTCTTAGCCTATCTTTATTTTTAGGTCAAATTAGTCCTTAGATATTCCAGGGAGGATCTTGGGAATGTGTCAGATTGTCTGAACTCTAAATTAGGCAGTTATCTGAAACAAAAAATCTCCATTGCCACATAAACATAGAGTCTGAGAAGGGAAAAAAAATCTAACATTATATCTGAAGGAATTTGTCTAGTTTTTCTTAGCTGACTGTGGTAGCTTTATGTTTTTTAGCATGGAGAAATTTTAGGAAACTCTGAGGTAATTGGTCTGATCCTAAAGAGGTGAACATGTCACTAGAGACTAAAAGTGCAGTAGAATCTAGTACAGTTAATGAAGGGCTGGCATTGTAAACCTAGTAGAAGAATTCATTAGAGAGGAGCAATAAAAAATCATTACCTGAAGACATAAAATGTGCTATATAGTGTTAGAGATGTGAATTACATTTCAGATATATTCATTTTGTGCAAGGATAGTCCCCCTCCCCCTTAAAAATTTCTTATCTGGTGTGTATATATATGGACTGTTTCAAATTTATGGGAATATGCTCTATTTTTAATCATAAGAGGGTCTGGACTGAGTATATGGAGTTGAGTTATATGAAATAAAGCTGAGCTTTCTTTGTATCCCCAGCACTTAGCACAGTGCTGATATAGTAAGCTCTTAACAAATTTTTATTGACTGGCTGACTGACTGAATATGAATAGTTGGATAGCCATAGGTATTAAAGAGTTTTTTGATACCAGACACATTATTTTTGCTTTTTGTTTTTTGATCCTTAAGGTAATAAGGAGCCATTGTAATTTATTGAGTTGAAAATCACTTTGGTTGCTAAATGGAAAATATATTGGAGTGGCAGGCAGCTCAGTTAAGATGCAGTTATAATAGTCTAGGTGAGAAATGATGAAGGCTTGAATTACTATAGTGGTTAAGTGAGTAGAAAGAAGGAAATACATTTGAGAGATGTTGTGGAGGTAGAAATTAACATTTTGCAACTGATTGGATTTCAGGGTGAATGAAAATGTGGAATCTGGTTGACTGTAAATAGGGAAGTTCATAAAAGGTGGCTTGTGTATGGAAAGTTGATAAGTTCTGTTATGAAGATACATTGTACTGAATTTGAGATACCTAGAAAATATCCAACCAGCAAATATCTTGATTCCTCATGTAAAATCTGTTAAATGTCTGTTTTGACAGCTTTATTTAGGAGCTGGCAGATATATACATCATATGGAAAGCCAAGTCATTACTTTTCTGAAGCTAATAATTTAAAGGTACAAGAATTATAATAGTTCATATTATGTAGCAGTGAATGTTTGCAAAGCACTTTATGTATATTGTATCATTTGATCTTCCTGATAAGCTTGAGAGATAAGGACTATCTATGATGGTGATGATAAGGATGATGAAAGAGTATTCCACAACATGGAGGCATTGAAAATGGCACCCTCAATGATTTTTAAAATTTCACTGTTATAGAATATCATATTTTGTGTATGTCCTTTTAAATATATTTATATCATAAATTATTTAATTTCAATTACACTAATACAAAGTGACAAATTGTTTAAAACATTCTGAAGGGAAAATGTAGATTGATGATAATCATGAAAGTTAAAATTCTACTCCTATAAGTCAGTTCTTTCTTAGTAAAGGAAGTTTTAAAAGAAAAATTAAATATATATATATATATATATATATATATGTAAATGACAACTTAATAAGATCTGACCAGAAAATCCTCCAAAATAAAAATCTTGAACATGATTTGAAATATGAATGTATATTCACTATCAACAATGAATCTTGCCCTAAGTAAACACAACCCAGTCTTCTCTGGACATGTTCCATTTGCCTAACATAGGGGTACCATTGAGGGGCCTTTGGAGCATGTCCAAATAGTCTAACATGAAAGCTACCATGTGGATGAGAGCCTTCTATGATTGTCTTTAGAGAGGCTAGATAGAAATCAGTGAAATGTTGAAGAACTGACTTCCCTCTATATATCCATTTCTAATGTTTTTTCTATCTCTTTATGAATCTGTACCCTAAGAGTTTGGAACTGCATGCATCCTCTCTTAAAGGGAAAGCAGCAACTTCACCTCTCATACAAGTATGCTGTATTGAATCATCACTTTCTCTACCTTTGGGAAGAATCTTGAAACTTGGGTTACAACAGGATTATATGTTGCTGTGAGACTTCTGTGTGAACCAGGCTAATTGTTATACAGTTATTTTACTCGTGTCCAACTCTTGTGATGCCTTTTGTGTTTTCTTTGCAAAATGGTTTGCCAGTTGCTCCTGCAGTTCATTGAACAGATGAGGAAACCAAGGCAAATAGGGTTAAGTTACTTGTTCAGGGTTACACAGCTAGTCTAGAGATGGATTTGAATTCAGATCCTGTCTTCAGAACCAGTGTTCTATTCACTGAGTCTCCTAATTGTATAAACAAGATTATAAACAATACAAATACAAAAGTAAAATCTAATACATGTATTAAAGAAAGAATGGCATTAAGGAAATTAATGTTTTTCTGGGAAAACATTTAATTTTTAAAAATCTAAGATACTAAAACTGTGATTTAAATGAGGAAAATATAATTTCATGCCTATGCAATTTTTTTATGCAGTATATGCAAAAATCAGTCATACTATGGGAAAAACATACAACCTGGAGAAAACAATATTTTTTATTTTAATTTTTATAATCAATCAAATTAATTTTACTTCATAAATATTATACATGTAATCTTAACCTGAAATATCTTTAATTATCTGGTCGAGTTTTTTTTTTTAATAAATCAAGTTTTCTCTGTTTTTTGAAGCAATTTCCTACTACCTTATTGAGTTTCTTATTTCATCCTATAGAATTGAAAGGATTTATACCATAAAATTATATGAAATTATTTAGAAATTCTTAGTAAAAAATACTAAGACCTATTTAGTTGGCAATGTCTGTAAACTTAGTAAAAAAAAAACAACAGAATGTTGGGCCAGTTGTCCAGATATTAAAGAGATTCTATAATTGACATTATATTTTATTAGTAGCATCCATATATTAGACTGAATGATTTCTAATGACCTTTCCAGCTCTAGAGCTATGACTCATTCTATGACCCCTTTTGAACTATGATGGAAAATGCAAAATTAAGAAATTAACAGCAGTATCACTTGTGGAAAAATAATTTTAATTCAACTATTATGTTCTTGGTTCTCTTCCTCGTCTTAGGTGAAGTAATTTTATTTTGCTGCAAGACAAAGTAGAGGGACTTTGGGTACATTTTCCAAATATTAATTACAATAACCTCATTTCAGCTAATTCTGCTCCCACTAAAGGTCTTTCAAATTTAAGGAGAAAAAAGAATTCAAAACAGCCCTTGTAACATATAGTACTCATATAGGATCTGATTTATTGTTACTTATGCCAAATTGTGAATGTGATGAAGAGAAAGACACTCTAACAAGATTAGGGTTCCCCTGGTTGATGTCATGGGTTTGGTGAAAAAATTTGCACACTCAGTCTCCAAGTTAAAGAGCAAAGATTTATTACTTGACAGTGGCCTAAAGTTCCATGGGATATAGAAAATAGCCAAAAGCAAGGAGAAAATCTTTCTCCAAATTGATCATTTGTTAAATTTCTGCCAATCAATATTAAGCTCAAACCAACACCAGCAGCTTGATTCTGAAATATGGAAATAAAGGAACCATTCTTATTGTCCTCTCCCCCCACTCCCTTTCTTTCTTTTATAGGTATTCCTGAGTAGTTTACTACATAATTTGAATGGTAATTTGGTACATGAACTACCAAATTTATTGGTATTGGTATATTGGTATATTGGTATAAATTATAAACTACCATGTTTATAATATATTTTTTTCATGGCTGGTCTATCTTAAGAATACAAATGTGTTGTTTGCTATATGTACCACACAGGTGCTTATCTTATTACTGAAAAACAATTTAAAGAAAAATAATTTGATCAAAACAACTCAATAACAATATGGAGGATTAAAACAAAATGTCAAACTGATAGACTTTTTCTTACTCATATTAAAATACTGAAATTTATTTTCACTATAACACCTTTAGTAGAATACTAGAATACAGTACATACATGAAAGACATTACTTGTATTTGTCCCTTAGAGTTTTTGTCTACTATAATGATATTTCTATTTTAAAAGAGAGAGCTTTGGAAGAAGCACTAGCTGCTCCAGTTATGGGTTTCCTGTTCTGTTTTCCAGCAATCTAAGGCCTATCTTTTAGGACTTGGGTTGAGATTCTAGCTTATTTTCCCTTATTCATATTCCCTTGTTTGATTTAATAACTAAACTCTAGATTCCAGAACAAAATGATAAAATATCAGAAATAAGTAATAATAAGCTGCAGTTGCAGATCTTAGTAGAGAAAGAAATGGCCGAATCAGCCAATTGCAAAAACCTATACCGTTAGCTTGTTTGTAATTGTTTATTTTAACCGCCTATAATGATCTCTGGAGACGCACAGACAGCAGGAAAATGAAGGGTAGGGAAATAAAGACTTGTACTATGATCTAGAGGAAGTAAGCCATAAGCATTGTGCCCGGAGGAGAGAGAAGCTAGGAAATGAGTGAAAAGAAAAAAGAAAAAGAGAAAGCAGCGTAGGCTTGCACTGGGCTTTGACGTAACTGCTGCAGCTAACATCTACAGCTCTCTGCACGTAGTGAGCAACGTGACCGTACACATCTTTCCTCCATACCAGCTCCAGTCTTCCTTTATTGTTAGCTCATTCTTCTCTTTCCTGAGCCTATGCCCAGACCCACATTGGGATTCCTCGTTTCCAGCTCCTAACTCTTCTGCTTTCATTGCCTAGTCCCAGTCAACTCAGCAAATGGACGCTGCTGTGTCACCACTGGGTCAACTTGCATCCAGATGCAATAGCCTTCTTCTTCCAATCACTTAGCAATATTTCCCAGCTTCACCTTTGGATGATAACTCCTTGGCTAATACAGTCAAGGCAGGGAGCTTCATATAAACTCCTGTATTTTCTTATTCAGTAATTTACTCCCCTTCTCACCGTTTCCTCTCCCCAACTTCGCCCTCTCCCCTCCTTTTGGAGGAGAAGACTAAAGGGAAAGGAACATTGTATATGTGTTTAACTGTGTGTGCACATATCATTTTAACTTGGAAATTTTTTCTCCAGCCCCTTCTTAATGTGGCGATGAGTAGACAACGATTTCTGATCCCGGAAATTGTTTTACTAGCAGGAGCTATATTCCCTCCAGCTGGGTTTTAAGGCTGTTGGAAAGCAGTGGCAAACGGCAAGAAGTGACTAAAAGGAATACACATCTCTTTTCCACTCCATTTCTTGCCTTCTCCCTTACTATCTCCAACCCCCATCCCTCCATCTTCAGTCCTTACCACTCCATTCCTAGATCTCCTCAACCCGCACCATTATGTCAGTCTGTATAGTGTAACAGGATTGGCGTTGCAATGGCAACTGATGAAATGGGTGCGGGGAATTCGGCAGAGATGGGAGCTCGAGATTGCAATCAAGCAGGCCGCAGCTTCTTGGTCAGCTTCTTGGTTCTAAGGACACCATTGATGGTTACTTTTAAAAAGCAAGACCAGGAGAGGAAGCCCATTTTCTGTTCCTGTTCAGAGCTCACTTTTTGATATCGGCCTGAAGGCACGAGTCTTGGATTTCCCCCAATCTCTCTGCATATTTTTTTTTTTCCCACCTGCCGTGGCCAGCAACAGCCGCCAGCTCTGCAAAGACCCAACTCGATTCACTTTTCCTAGCAGAACATTTCAATCGCCAACCTTCCTTTCCTATCACTGCCCTTGTCCCTCTTCCCCTCCACCCCTTCTTCCCATCCTTCCCATCCCATTCCCAGCCTCCTAGTGTGTTTCTGTGTGTTTATCTGGGTATGTTTGTGGGATCGGATGAAAGAGGAGGGGGAGGTTGGGGTGATGTGTAGTTAGTGAGGGTGTGTGCGCGCGCGCGCGCGCATGTGTGTGTGTGTGTGTGTCCGCGTGTGGGCGCGCTCTCGCCTGTGTGTGTGCGCCCTCTCTCTCTCTCTCTCTCTCTCTCTCTCTCTCTCTCTCTCTCTCTCGCCTCTGTGTGTGTGTGTGTGTGTATGTGTGTGTGTGTGTGTGTGTGTGTGTTCGCGCGCGCGCGCGCACGCGCTAGGTTCTTGCGTTCTGCCAGCTACCGCCAGAGAAGGACGTCTGCCTTTCCCTCTTTATCTGAGCAGCTTCAGGCAGCTGGAGGCTTCTCCTCAACTTGAGAGCTCTGGGCCTGTGGAGGTTCTGTCGTGTCTTTCTGGGTTGGATATGTTTATGTTCACATGAAGATGGATTTAATTTACAGTCTCCTGTGGATGCTGACAGTTCTCCTGGAGGGGATCTTTGGTCAAGGAGTGTATGGTGAGTAGAATTACAACCTAGCCTTGTTCGTTTTTTTCCGCATTTAAGTGATCGTGACCTTCTAATTTTTAGGTTAAAGTATGCTATTGAGATGGAAAAGAACGAAAATGCATGTATCGTGCGGCCTTTGAAGATTCTCCTGTAGTGACATTTGATTTACAATTCATCTGGTTATGGGAGACATTTACAGGCAGAGGGGCGCGATGCAGATTGGGTTTAAATTTTCTCTTCAGGCCTTTCAGGCTGTTATGTGGAGCAGGTTCCGTTGCAATTGTGCTTGTGAATAGGTTTGGACTCAATTCGACTTAGAATTTGCTTTTAAAAGATCTGGTGTTTTGTTTCGGGCCCAGTGTTTTCTGAACAGAAAGAGAAAGTAACGATATAATACACTAATCTATTCACCTCTTTTTCCACTCCTATTTTCCAACCTTTTCCCTTTTTTTTTCTTAATTCCTTCATTTTCGATCTAAGGGAATGGAAAGACAGTTGATTTTTTTGTGAAAACCATTAATGTGAATACTATTTTAGGGAGTAGAGGGAAGGAAAAGTCAAGATTCCCAGTGGCAGGCACAATTAAGGGACATGTTTATGTGAATGAACGGAATAAATGAATGAATGGAAAGAACGAATGAATGAATGGAAGCAAAATCCAAGCTTCTCAGCCTGGGTCCAGGTCATTAATTCTTCTTTTCACCTGCATCTGCAGCTCCACTTCTCTTACTCTGGGAAGGACAGATCTGTGTGTGTTTGAGAGAGAAAAATAACTTATTTTGGGAGAAGATACTTAAAACTCCTATGTCAATCCAGGTACTTTGGCAGACAGCAATGCACACTTTTTGCTTCTAATCTCTCTCTCTCTCTCTCTCTCTCTCTCTCTCTCTCTCTCTCTCTCTCTCTCTCTCTCTCTCTC
>JAJPUD010005326.1:14364-26751 GCA_023553655.1 Myrmecobius fasciatus
CTCTCTCTCTCTCTCTCTCTCTCTCTCTCTCTCTCTCTCTCTCTCTCACACACACACACACACACACACACACACCCCTTATTACATTGACTCTAGCCATTCTATTTTGAATTTGGATATCCTCTCTAGGACAAGGTCCCAAAGAGAATGTAACTTTTTTATTCATAAGGGATGATTGAAGGGGAAGAAGCAAGGAGAGATCAGGAGGCAGCTTGGATGCTGTGTTTGCCCCTAAAACAGACTCCTGGGGGCGATATCCTGAGTAGCTGCAATTGCAGCCTGAAATAAATGAATCAGCACTAGGACTTCTAGGAGCTCCCAGTTGTGGGCAAGATTAGCAGCATCTTTCATTTACTTATAAAGTGGGCTTCATATGTCATAGCTGAGGATGCCAAGTCCATTCTTGAAAGTCCGAGATCACAGATCCTGGGATTTGTGGCTGGAGTAAGGGTATATAAAGGTTTCTTTACCTTTCAAACTTTGTCGCTGCTTTCCCCACCTACAGTAAGTAGTATTGTTAGATGGTTAGCAAAATAAAGTTCCTAACAGAATCAGGGTTTTCAGGAATTTCAATGTTTTGCCACCATTCAGTCTTTCCAAGGTAAAGTTACTATTCAATTTGCCCTATAGTGGGCGGTGGTGGCTAAGAACAGGCTTCCTCTATTTCCCTCCATCTTCTCTTTTGTCCTTTCCCCATTTGTCAGTATGAACTGAATTATCATTCAGTACGGACTGAATCACTTTTTATCTTATCACTAATTCCATCCCATATTTCTAGTTTTTTGAACTTCTGGAAAGAATACTGGACAGCGAAATTTCATAGTAAAAGTAGGAGATTTGGGGCTTATGGGTCATCTTGTGCATAAGCACTAAATCACCTACTCAGATTGGTAGCAATATGTGGCTAGAAAGGGATTTCTGTGATAACAACCAATAACCAATAGATTAGGTGCACTTTAATTTGGGAAGTTGAAAATGTTCTCATGGCACTGAGGCATCTGTTGCAGTGTCACAATGGAGAATCTTTCTAGGCAGAGGTTTTGTTTTGTTTTTTTTGCTGAGGCAATTGGGGTTAAGTGACTTGCCTCAAGTCACCCAGCTAGGAAGTGTTAAGTGTCTGAGGCCACATTTGAACTTAGGTCCTTCTGATTTCAGGGTTGGTGCTCTATTTTCACTGTGCCACCTAGCTGCCCTAGAGGTATTTTTTTTTTCAGTGTGTTGAGTCTAACTGCACTAACCTTTTCTAAATCCTCAGTCTTAACATCCTAAATCTAGTTCTTTTATTCTCAACAATAACAACAACAAGTTTTGTTTCCAAATGATGTATATGAGACTATGCCAAAGAATTGATGAAGAAGGTCAAGGAAACATTCCTTGGCATATTTTTTTCCCTTCAGTTAATTTCTCTTGAGTTAATAAAGAAGGTGGGAACCATGGCATTGGATTAGGATTTTAGGAACATCAGTGTTGTGCAGATCAGGAGTTTTGTTAAAAGCAGCATTTCTAGTCACTTATTTATATCTTTCACTCTAATAGTGTATATGTATGTCATTTTTTCTTATTACTCATTTTAAAAAGATAGTAACATACCATAAAGGTGGCTCCATGTAATTCAATTGAAAGATTAAGTCAAACCAATATCCATTATCACATCCCATTAAAAGAACTCAAAACTAGATTATATGTATAAGCCAAGTAATTTTTTAACGTTATTACTTTTTATAAATTAAAAGCTATCATAATTTTGTGTCCACGATATTCTGTCATGAGAAGCATCATGATATAATGTTTAATATCATGGACTTGAAGTCAGGAAGATCTGGTTTCAAATTCCACCTCTAAAACTAGTTATGTAATCATAATAGCAAAGTCACTTAAATTCTCCTCTTTGGAGGATGAAGTTCCTATTTCATTGAGTTCTTTCCATATTGACTTACTATAATTGACTCATTACATTCATAGATTTATAAATGAAAGTGACTTTGCTTATCGTTTAGTCCAGCCTCATCATTTTACAGTTGAGGAAAACTGAGTCACTAGAGAGGTTAAGCAACTTGTTCAAGTTAAGACACAGAGAACATAATAAATTTTTGAATGAACCCAGATTCTGATTCCAAATATGATATGCAGTTAAAACTTTGATAATGACACAAATATTTTCACATTACTTTATGTAATAAAATTTAATTTTTAAAGGGATATACACAGATTGATGAAAGCACACAGATAATTTTAAATGTTTTAGTTCAATTATAATTTAAATAAGTCAATATTTGTAAAATACTATGCAAACTTCAGGTGCTATAACAATGTTGATCATTATTATAACCATTTAATATTTAATGCAAAGGAAGGAAGAATAGGAACCTAAAAGACCTATATACCAACATTTTTTGCCATTGTATGAGTAAGATCCCTTGGATTTTATCCCATTGCATTTTCTTGAGTTTCTGTTCCTATCACCAGAACATAAATTTAGAATCTGAAGGGACTTCAAAGGGCATCTAATCTAATCCTCTCCTTTTGCAGATGAGAACATTTAGAGTTAAGGAGGTTCAGTGATTTGCCCGAGGCTATAGAGTAAGCCTTGGAGGAAAGATTTGAATTCAGAATTGCTAATTGTAAAGCCTAGGTTACCAAGCCACCTAAATCTAAATGTTTTCTAATTCCTGCGTATTCCCTAAGGGATTTTCTTTTGTCTTTTTTTTCTTCTATGTATTCTTGGGTGTAAATCAGATCAATTATTTATGCAAATTACTTTCTTTTTTCTATATCCAGTCTCAGTCTCATCCTTTAGTCCCAAAGCAGCTTGCTGGACACATTTATTTAATATATTTAATCAGCACATCAAATTCATTCAGTCCACCCAAAATATACTTTTTTTTTTTTTTTTTTGAGGCAATTGGGGTTAAGTAACTTGCCTAGTCACACAGATAGGAAGTGTTAAGGGACTGAGGTCACATTTGAACTCAGGTCCTCCTGACTTCTGGTAATCCACTGCACCATCTAGCTGCTCTCAAAATATACTCTTAATCAGCACTTCAGATTTAGTACATCCAAAATATATTCCTTTATAAACCTTATTAAGTCTAATCACAAAGGACTACAAATGCCTTGGAAGCATGTGTAGCTTTGCTTTTTTAATGATGTATTGCTAGTACCTAACATAATTACTTTTTCTTAGTCACCTAGTTATTTGCCAAACCTACCAATTCTATTTTCTCTCCTTTGATGTCCCCACCCTACTTTCCATTCTTACTATTACCATCCTAACTGAAATCTTCATTAATACCATTATAATAACTTTTTTTCCCAGTTTTCCCTTCCTCCAATATCAATCTTTAAGATACTTTTCTCCTCAACATTTGCAAGTTTTCTTTACCAATTAAAGTGCAAAAGCTGCTATTCACCCCCTATCCACCAATTTGGTTTGAAATCATTTTTTTTTTCACTCTTATTTCACATTACTTTGCTTTATGCACTTTGCATTCCAGTCAAACTAGGATTCTCTGATCTCATTACATTGGGTATGCCCATATTTGCCCAGGAGATCTTCTCTCCTAAATCTCTGGGATTAGATGAGAATTCTTCTTTTCTTGGCTGTGCCTCACCATACTTCACACACCTGAGCTACAAGAAATAAACATAAATAGGGAAGAGACTATATATTGGAATGTTCCATGGAGAGCTATATGTATATATTCAGTCTGACATAGTAAGAGAGACTTTAGAAATACCAACTTGGCATAGTAATTGGAAAATTAAGGGGAATACTAGATGTAAGGAGATCCATAGAGAGGTTATGAAAGCATGGAATGGGGTGTTGTAGTGTTGTGCCACAGTTCCATGTCTCAGTTTCCCTTAATTGTTCTGCCCAAAAATAGCAACCCCCACTTCCTGACCCTCAGAAATAATTGGACTCACATTCCAAAGGAGTCATAAAACCTCCAGATGGCCAGCCTCGACATCCCCCTTATCTTTTGGCTTGAGACTTACTGTCTTCCTTTCCCAGTTTCTGTCTTAGGCATCCTTCACTCCCTGTCAGAACTGAATTTATGGTTTCCTTGGACACCAGATGTGCTCAGCTGTTCCCATGAGTTCTTTGTCTCCCTAGGCTATGGAGATTATAAAATTCGTGATGCCCACCAGTGAGGTACTAAATACTTTGTGACCTTAGACCTATTCAGTTGACTGACATGTCTGTCAGTGTAACTCTCTGAGCTGGACCTGCCTGAGATCCAGTCAGCTGGAATGTCTGTCAGTCTAAACTCACAAGGGACTGTGTGCTTTGAGACATGAGTCCCAGCAGTCCTGATCCATAGCTATGGATTCTTTTTATTTTTTTATTTTTATTAATACTTTTTATTTGCAAAACATATGTATGGGTAATTCCTAAATATTAACCCTTACAAAGCTTTCCCTCCTACTTCCCACCCCTCCCCTAGATAGCAGGATATTCACTACATTATAATTATGTTAGAATACTTAAATCGAATATAGTTATTGCCACACATCATTTTTTTTGTTCAGGAGAAATCATATCTATAAGAGAGAATAATCCGATAAAGGAAATACAATGCAAGCAAACCTCAGTAGAGAACATGAAAATGTTATGTTGTGGTCCACATTTCACATCCCTCTCTCTGGGTGTATATGGCCTTCTTCACTGAACAATTGGAATTGGTTTGAAGCATTTCATTGTTGCAGAGAGCCATGTCCATCAGAATTGATCATCATGTAATATTGTTGTTGCCATGTATAACGATCTCCTGGTTCTGCTCGTTTCACTCAGCATCGGTTCATGCAAGTCTCTCCAGGCCTCTCTGAAATCGTCCTGCTGGTCGTTTCTTACAGAGCAATAATATTCCATAACATTCATATACCATAATTTATTTAGCCACTCTCCAATTGATGGGCATCCTTTCAGTTTCCAGTTTCTAGCCACTACAAAAAGAGCTGCCACAAACATTCTTGCACATGTGGGGCCCTTTCCTTCTTTTATGATTTCTTTGGGATATAAGCCCAATAGAAACACTGCTGGGTCAAAGGGTATGCATAGTTTGATAACTTTTTGAGCATAGCTCCAAATTGCTCTCCAGAATGGTTGGATCCATTCACAGCTCCACCAACAATGCATCAGTGTCCCATTCTTCCCACATCCCCTCCAACATTCATTGTTATCTTTTCCTGTCATTTTAGCCAATCTGACAGGTGTGTAGTGGTACCTCAGAGTTGTCTTAATTTGCATTTCTCTGATCAATAGTGATTTGGAGCACCTTTTCATATGATTATAAATAGTTTTAATTTCATCATCTGAAAATTGTCTGTTCATATCCTTTGACCATTTATCAATTAGGCTTGAATTCTTATAAATGTGAGACAATTCTCTATATATCTTAGAGATGAGACCTTTATCAGAACCCTTAAATGTAAAGATGATTTCCCAATTTGATGCTTCCCTCCTAATCTTGTCTGCATTAGTTTTGTTAGTACAGAAACTTTTTAACTTAATATAATCAAAATTATCTATCTGGTGTTCAATTAAGAGTTCCAGATCTTCTTTGGACATAAATTTATTACATCTCCACAGGTCTGAGAGGTAAACTATCCTGTGTTCCTCTAATTTGATTATAATATCACTCTTTATATCTAGATCATGAACCCATTTAGATCTTATCTTGGTGTGCGGTGTTAGGTGTGGGTCCAGCCTTAATTTCTTCCACACTAGTTTCCAATTTTCCCAGCAGTTTTTGCCGAATAGTGAGTACCTATCCCAAAAGCTGGGGTCTTTGGGTTTATCAAACACTAAATTGCTAACGTTATTACCTAGCTTGTCCTGATATCCTATCCTATGCCACTGATGGACTGCTCTATTTCTCAGCCAGTACCAAATGGTTTTGATGACCGCTGCATAGCTATGGATTCTAAACATGCCCTTAAACTGTGTGAGACAGTAGCAACCACAAAAACAGAGACTCTCAGAGTAAGAAAAAGCAAAAAGGAGTTTATTACAATCTCATGAGAAAGAACATCTCCTATTTGACAAGGTGTCTGTAAAAGGAGTGCAAAACATAAGATTAAACAAAACAGAAGTCCTCTTCCCATAGATTAAGAAACAGATTAGTACTAATTAGCAAAACAAATTCTGATGAGTAAAACTATGTCTCTTTTTGAGGTGGCAAAAATGGGAATATGAGGGATGTACCTATAAATTAGGAAATAGCTGAACAAATTTTGGTATATAAATATGATGTAATATTATTGTACTGAACTTTTATCACCATAATGACTGATATTCCAAAGGACTAAGAATATGTTACTCACCTTCTGATAGAGAAGTGAAGGTTTCAAATTGTATGATGAGACAAATGTTATTTTTGGATACAACCACTATGGAAAGGTGATTCGATTATTTGTAATAAGTCTTATTTTTCTCATGTTCTCAATTGGGTGGGGATAGTTTGGGATGAGAGGATGAAAACACAAATTTTGACTGATTACAATAAATACAATTAAAAAAATAAGTGAATAGAAATGTATACTTTCATTAATTAATCATTTTACTCCAGCCTCAATTTCAGTGTATTAATTAAAGGAAAGAAACTTCTTTTCCCATCATCTTTCATCTATTTCTTTCTCTATCATTGCCTCCAGTCTCATAGACTTAAATAAATATCAATATTACTACATAATTGATACTATATAGCATAGTTAATCTTAACCTTATATCTGTGGGACAGATTTCTTTATTTGTATGATCTACATTTATGATAAGTATTTGCTTGGACATATCATTATCAAATGACTCATGTTTATATTTTTTCACAATGTTGAGGTGTGAGAAATGAGGGTGAGAGATCCCCCTGGCCGGTTGCAAGTTTTGTGAAAGAATCTGCAATCCTGAAAGCCGAGGTTTGTGGCAAAAATGGGTTTATTACACTGAGAAGAAAATATCTTCATCAGTGGGCAACATCCTGTTAGCAACGTCTTTAGCAAAGATTTGGGCAGACAGCCTTTAATTATATTGGATTTTTTTAGACCAAGCTAGAGGGCCAATTTCCAGATGAATTTGAGGGACTAATTTTCAACTCAAAGTTGTGATTATGCCCCAGGCCAAGTTCTCCCATAGAATCGAATGAGGAGATAAGTATCTGAGAGTTTCCGCTATGAACCGGCAGGTGGGGCCCCTCCCAGAGAGTTTTGAGATTTCTAAACCAGGACCACCTTTCCCCCAAAGATCACATTTACATCAATAGTGGACAGGATAAGATGAACTTCTAGCTCATCACTGTTAAAGCCCCTTTTTCCTATGTTGTTCCCATTGTATCCTCATTCTTCAAACAAAGAAACTCCAGGGAACTTTAGGATAGGATCAACAACAGATGCTTATAAGAAATATTATTAAATTTGGCAAATGTATTTTTTTTTCAGACTCACTTCCTTCTCATCCCCACTCATACACAATTAATTAGAAATAAGGTAAAGGAAAAGTAGGGACTGGTTTGTCTCTCTCAGTTCTTCTACCCCTAGAATGAATACCTGAGATAAAATACTTCCTGGCTTGTCCATTTCAAATTCATCTCATGGAATTGAAGTAGGAAACTGCAGATATGGTAGACTTCAATTCCTGCCACAGAATAACTGCCACTTCTCTTTCTTCTCTCCTTATGTGCTTTAATCTTCCAAAACTCTTACAGTAGTGCATATGTGAAAAACTGGAATCCTTCTATATCAAGGCTGATCCCTCATTAATTTTCTCTTTTCTCAAACTAGAAAGAATTACAAATCTAAGGGCTTATGGGCCAGCCAAACCTTTTTCAGAGATTATTACAAATATAACAAATGAGATATGTTTATGTATTTCAACAATATTTCTACTTACAACTGTTAAAATCTTCTTTAGCATTTTTTGAATAAAATCTATTTTTTATACATTCTTACTTTTTTGACATCTGCTATGAAAAAATACTGAGCCTGGAGTTAGAAAGACCAAGTTCAAATGTGACTTCAGACACTAGCTGTGAAACCTGGCAAGTTACTTCAGTTTCCTCAACTGTAAAATGGGAATAATAACAGCACTCATTTTGAAGGATTGAAGTGAGGATACTGTGAGTTTTTTTTTTTTTTTTGAAGTGATGCTTTTAATATTTTTTTATATGTATACATATTTCCACACTTGTTGTACAAGAAAAATCGTATCTACAAGAAAAAAAAATCTGAGAAAGGAAACCTAATGCAAGCAAACATCAATAGAGAGCATGAAAATGTTATGTTGTGGTCCACATTTCACACCCCTCTCTCTGGGTGTATATGGTTTTCTTCACTGAACAATTGGAACTGGTTTGAAACATTTCATTGTTGAAGAGAGCCATGTCCATAAGAATTGATCATCATATAGTTGTTGTTGCTGTGTATGATGATCTCCTGGTTCTGCTCGTTTCGCTCAGCATCAGTTCATACAAGTCTCTCCAGGCCTCTCTGAAATCATCCTGCTGGCCATTTCTTACTGAACAACAGTATTCCATAACATTCATATACCATAATTTATTCAGCCACTCTCCAATTGATGGGCATCCATTCAATTTCCAGTTTCTAGCCACTACAAAAAGGGCTGCCACAAACATTCTTGCACATGTGGGGCCCTTTCCTTCCTTTAAGATCTCTTTGAGATATAAGCCCAGTAAAAACACTGCTGGGTCAAAGGGTATGCACAGTTTGATAACTTTTTGAGCATAGTTCCAAATTGCTCTCCAGAATGGTTGGATCTGTACTGTGAGATGTTATTTATAAAAAGCTATAAGCACAGTGTCTAGAACAGAGTAGGCATTATAGAAATGCTTTTTTTTTTTCTCTCCCTCACCTTTCCTTCTTTCCTGATCTTTATGAAGAGGCCTCCAACTGTTCCCCAATACACGTAATATTTGCTATAGATTTTAGATAAGTGGTATTTACTTTATCAGGGAATGTTCCAATTTTTTTTCCAAATTTTAAAAAAGTTTTTAAATGAAAATGCATATTTTTATTTTGTTACTCTTTTAAATTTATATTGTTATAATCTTGTAGTTATTTAAATTAACATGATTTATTTTATTTATTCTTTTATATTGAACTAACCCTATAACCCAGATATAAATCCAACTTATGCTATTATATAATCTTTTAAATGTTTTCACAGCTTTTTGCAATTATTTTATTTTATTTTATTTTAATTTTTTGCGTGTCAATGTTCATTAGTTCATTCAATTAGTTCAATAGTTCATTTTTCTGTCTTTGGCTCAGGTATCAAAACTATATTTATACAACAGAAAGTTATTATAAGTGTATCTTTTTTGTTTTTAAATTAATTTCCTTATTTATGTTGAAGCGTGAGAAACAAGGGTTGAAGGATTCCCCCATGGCTGGTGGCAGGCTTGTAAAAGAATTCGCAAACCCCAATGAATGAGGCAAGAGGTTTGTTTTTGTTTTGTTTTGTTTTTGTTTTTTAATTTTTATTAAAGCTTTTTCTTCACAAAACATATGCATGGGTAATTTTTCCACATTGACCCTTGCAAAACCTTATGTTCCAAATTTTCCTCTCCTTTCTCTCCACCTTTTCCTCTAGATGGCAGATAGTTTAATACATGTTAAATGTGTTAAAATATATGTTAAATCCAATATATATATGTATATGCATATACATATATATACATATTTATACAGTTATCTTGCTGCACAAGAAAAATCAGATCAAGAAGGAAGAAAAAAAAAACGGAGAAAGAAAACAACAAAAAAAAAAAAAAGAAAAGAAAAAAACACAACAAAAGAGTGAAAATGCTATCTTGTGATCCACACTCAGTTCCCACAGTCCCCTCTCAGGATGTATATGACTCTTCATCTCTGAACAATTGGAAGTGGTTTGAAACATTTCATTGTTGAAGAGAACCATGTCCATCAGAATTGATCATCGTATAGTCTTGTTGCTGTGTATAATATTCTCCTGGTTCTGCTCATTTCACTCAGCATCAGTTCATGCAAATCTCTCCAGGCCTCTCTGAAATCGTCCTGCTGGTTGTATCTTACAGAACAATAATATTCCATAACATTCATATACTATAATTTATTCAGCCATTCTCCCATTGATGGGCATCCATTCAGTTTTTTGGTTTCTTGAGGTGAGTGGTTTGTGACAAAAATGGGTTTATTACACTGAGAAAACAACTCTTCCAATGGGCTAGTTCCAAAAGAAAGTAGCAAAGGTAAGTTATTAGCAAAGATGGGTTTACACTGAGCAGCGACTCAGCAGGCCTTTCCCCTTGTAGGAATCAGCGAAGATTTGGAGTTCAGAGTTGTCTCTTTATTTTGCCTTCTAAGGCTTCAGGATGGGGAGGTTAAGGGCTAGTTTCTGTAAAGGGTGATGATTATGCCCTAGGCCAAGATTTCTGATTGAGTCCTAAGTGAAGATCTTGAAGTTTCCCTATGACTAGGTGGGTGAAGATCCCATTTAGGACAGGGAGGTGGGGCCCCTCCCAGAGGCCAGGAGAGGTTTGAGATTCAGGGCCTCTCCAGCCCAAGATCAAGGGAAGGGGGGGACACAATCAAGGATACATAATTAAGGGTGACACAGTTTACATCATTTATTTTTGGATTAGATTTATCTTTGGGTTAGATTTATCTAGGTCAGAATTCTCACTGTTGTTGTTTTACTATCTCTCCAGTTTGATAGTATTGAAGATACTATGCTACTTAGTTAGCATTTAATGAATATTGATATTCAGATTTCCTGCTGTCTCAGGGAAGAGGGAGAATAATCAGGGAGAGAAAGAATTTGGAACTCAAAACTTTAAAAAAGTTAAAAATTATTTTTGCATGTAATTTAAAAAATAAAATATTAAAAATTAAGAATTTAGCAACTCAAATATTAAAAAGATGTTTTCAATTTAAAAGAATTTAAAAAATGAATTCTGATAATGATTTGTTACCTGTTGTGCATTTACACGTATTATAATTTCCTTTGCTTTGCTTTTATCCTACCTACATTTGTTTTAGCATTATCTGCAATATAAATATATCTATCTATACACATCTATATACATATCTATAGATAGATAGATTATTTACCACTTGAGATTCATCAGTGAGAAATATAGAAAATTGGTTGAATAACTTTTCATTTCTTTAATATGAGCTTACTATACATAATATGGTTGTTTTACAAAGTAGAAATTTGGAAAATTAGAAATTAATGAAAATTTGATAAACATGCCATTTAATTTTAGGACCTGCTTTTTGTAAAAATCAATAAAATAAAGTTAGCTAATGTGACTTAAAAAATTCTTCCTATCAAAATGGAAATAAAAGGGGAATTTACAATAGCTGAAAAGAAATTAAATTCATCATAAATTAATTTGCCCGAGTTATATTCTAACATAACTGATAACTTAGAGAATACATATTGTGTGGGACGTGCAGACCCTCGCCCAAAATGAGTACTTAGAGGTCTCTCAAAGTGGAAAGCAGAAAAATATTTAATTAGAATTTCATGAAATTCAGGTGGTCCAAGCAAGGGAGGTTCTCCAGATCAAGGAAAGCCGCTGCCCCAGCGTGAACACACACAGTTTTAACCCCTCAAAAATCATTAATCCCTCCCTTAACCCCTTTGATTGGCTGCAATAATTTCATTCCCTTTTTTGGACGATTATGACCTAACTTACATGGTATGTCCTTGTCTTTCTGTCTTGGGACCTCTGGGAGGATGAAACCAAGGCCTACTAGGCTTCTCTTACTCTAGCTGATAGTTAAAGAATATAAAACCTCCAGATAGCCCATTTCAAATATGCTTACTAATTTTGAATAAAGTGTGAATTCTTCAACCTAATATGAAAAGAGGAAGGATTGTGTGAGATGGGGGAAAAATGAAGAATTCACAGAGGGGAACAATCAATGTGTGTGTGTGTGTGTGTGTGTGTGTGTGTGTGTGTGAGACTCTTTGGAATTTCAGCAGTCATTGCTCTGTATGGTCAGAAAAGGGGGGGGAGGGGAGGGTTGCTACCGAGGCAGAACAATTAAGAGAAACTGAGACATGGAACTGTGGCACAACATTCCACACTTTCTCTCCTGAATATTCAAATCATTGAGTCACCTTCCCACAGATACCTGGAAGGTTTTAGCACCATAATTTTGACTGACTCTACCAGGAGCAGATAAAAATAAAACCCCCAAATTAATAAGGTGCAAGGTCCATTAGGAACAGGGCAGATGTCTCTTTAAAAAGCTGCTTCATGCTGAGAGGGGCAAAGTGAACTTCTTGTCCAGGGAGGGGGTTGGGTGTGATGAAAGCAGGTAGTGGTTTGATTCAGAAGCAGGTCTGTAAATCTGTAATTTGACCAAAATCTAGAACAAAAAAAAAAA
>JAJPUD010005326.1:29733-41196 GCA_023553655.1 Myrmecobius fasciatus
AGATTTCCTTCTTTTTTCAATTTTTGACTTTGCTTCAACGTTTCTGATTGTCTCAATTGTTTTATATATCTCATGCCAACTTAAGTCCATTTTCAAGTCTTTCTTCCATAGTTCTAAGGTCTTTTCTACTTTTTTTCTCTAGCACTCTCATCTCATTTATAAAAATAATTTGACATTTTCAAAAACTTTTGACTTCCTCACTTTCAGTAACTTCTGTGGAATTTGTGCTCAAGCTTTGCTTTTCCCTTGAGACTTTGCTTGTTGATGTTTTGGAATTATTTTCTTTTGACTTTGTGTTTTAAATGTCTTATCACAATAATAACTTTTTATGGTGGAATTCTCTTTTTTGTTTGCATTTTTTTCTAGTCTAATTCCTGAATTCAGGATTAATATTTGAGCCAAGATTTGTATAATTATGAAAGAAATTATTAAATATTGCTTTCTTGGGGTAGTTGAGCATTATTCTTTTTTGTACAACTCAGGCAGAGGCTGCAATCTCCCAAGAATTCCCAAAGTGGTTTGATAGTGGGCAAGCCTGATCTCTGCTCCCAATTTGAACTTTGCAATTTCTTGTCCTGGATTTGAGTCTGAACAATTGGCTATGAGCAAGACTTTTCTTTGGAGTTTCAATAGACTGCTGTACTAAAAGCACAGATATGAGCCACTGTCAGCTTTATGTAGACCTCTCTCAGTCATCTGAAGAACACTACTTGTTCAGATGACAGAATTGTAGGTTTCATTTTGATCAGGGATTGTTGCTCTGATTATTGTTTAGGCTTCAGACTAGGTGAGCAGCTGGAACTGAGACTCCATTTTGCTCCACAGTCCAAGCCACACAATTGTTACTTGCTTTTGAACTTGTTCTTCACTCAGAACTCAGTGTATAAATTCAGGATGCACCTTACCCTGCATAAACTCCCTTGGACACAGTTTTTTTTAAAATTCTACTCCAGGAATGCTTTCTCTCTCTCTCTCTCTCTTTTTTATGTTAAAATACTTTTGTCCTTCATTTTTTTTTTTTTGCATTTAAAAAAATTTTTATTAAAAGCTTTTTATTTACAGAACATATTAGTGATTTTTCTACATTGACCTTTGCAAAACTTTTTTTTTTTGTTCCAAGCTTTTCCCCTCCTTCCCCCCCCCCCCCAACCCACAGGAATGCTTTCTCAATGTTTTCATAAACATAAGAGATTAAAAAAAAAAGGCAGGCATCTAAAAAAACCTTAAACAACAGAATATTTTTAAATTTGGGGAAGAGATTAATAAAATCGAAATCAAAATAAAAATTGAATTGATAAATAAAATTAGAAATTTTTTTTTGGTGGGGAGAATAACACCATAAACCAACTTTTAGTTAATGTAATTTTAAAATTCAATTTTATTTTATTTTCAAGTCTAAATTTTCTCCACTTATTGAGAAAACAAGAAATATAATACCTGTTGTACACATGAATTCTTACAAAACAAATTTAATCATTACCCATATTCTCTCCCATCCCCCATCATACAAGAACAAGGAAGGAGGGAAAATATGTTTTCAATTTGCATTCTGAAACAATCATTTCTCTATTTAGAAGTAGAAAGCATTTTATATCACAAGTCCTTTGGAACTATGGTGGGTCACTGTGTGGGTCAGTTGCTAAGTTTTTCGTAGTTGATTATCTTTACTGATATTTAGAAGTTTCGTAGTTGATTATCTTGATTGATATTTTATATAAGTTGTGCTAGCTCTACTCTTTTTTACTTTATTCATGTAAGTCTTCAAAGAATTTTTTTTAATCATTCACTTCATTATAGCATAATTACTATTCCTCAATGATGGTTATCCCTTCAGTTTCCAATTTTTGCTACCAACCCCCCCCCCCCACAATTTTCAATAGTTGTGTTTTTAGGGCTTTTTCCCCCCCTTTTTTTTTTTTGAAATCTTTTTGGGTCCGACCGAATAGTCATGTGACTGGATCAAAAGATGTGCAAAGCTATTGTTATTCAGACTTAGCTATAAATTACCTTCCAGAATGGATGAACTAGTTATACAAATTCATCAGCATATGGCATTTTCCTTTTTTGTCACCTTAGTAAAATTGATGATTGTAAGATGATACTTCAGAATTGTTTTAATTTTCCTTTTTCTAATACTGATTCATGTTATTTTACATGATTGATAAATGGTTTCTTCTGGTGAAATCTATTCATGCCTATTAATCACTATGGAATGGCTTTTATTCTTATAAAGTTAACTCAGTTTCCTATGTATTTTAGAAATGAGACCTTTATCAGAGAAACTTGCTTCAAATATTTGCCTTCAGTTTCCATTTTATCTTCAAATTTTAGCTACACTGGTTTTGTTTGTACAAAAATGTCTGCATTTTATGTGATCAAAATTGTATATTTATTTCCCACAGAGCACTCTTTTTATATTAAATCTTCTCCTAGCTTATTTCTTACATGTTCTACTAATTTGTTTATGAAATCACCCTTTATATCTAAACCATAAATACGTTGAGAGTCTCTTAATATATGGTGTGAGATATTATACTATGCCAAACTACTTTCCAGTTTTTCCAGAAGTATTTGTCATTTAGAGAGTTCTTGATCTTATAGCAAGGATCTTTGAATTTATCAGTTACAAGGTTATTGTAATAATTTGTTTTGGTATATTGTATAGCTAGCTACTGTGTTCCATTGATCAATCATTCTATTTCTTATCTATTACTAAATTATCTTGAAGATTAAAGCTTTCTAGTATAATTTGAGATCTGTTTTTTTTAAGTCCTTTTGCCTTTACATTTTTTAAAATTGATTTCTTTGATGTTCTTTTTGTTCTTTCAGATGGATTTTATTTTATTTTATTTTTTTCTAAGTTAAAAGAGCTTTTTTTTTTTCAGTTTGCGATTGCCTTGACTAAGTAAATTAACTTAGGTAGCATTATCATTTTTATTGTATTAGCTCTATCTACCCATGAGCAATTATTATTTTTCCTATTATTTGGAGCTGCCTTTATTTGTGTGAACAATATTTTAAAATTGTGTTCATATAGTTTCTGTGTCTATCTTGAGACAGAACTCCCAATTATTTTATATTGTCTGTAATTACTTTAAACAGACTTTTTCTATTTCTTCCTCCTGGGTCTTATTGGTAACACACAGAAATACTTATGATTTGCGTGAATTTTTTTATATCTTAATTATTTTATGTCTTATTTTATAACTTTGCTAAAGATATTAATTATCTTAAATAATTTTTAGTTCTTTAGGGTTCTGGAAGTAAATTATAGAATTTTCACTTTTTTTGTTGTTTGCTTGCATTTTGTTTTCTTTCTCATTTTTTTTTCTTTTTGATCTGATTTTTCTTTTGCACCATGATAATTGTGGAAATATGTATAGAATAATTGCAAGTATAACATATTGGCTTATTTGCTATCTAGAGGATGGGGTGGGAAAAAGGGAGGGAGAAAAAATTTTGGAACACAAGATTTTAGAAGGGTGAATATTGAAAACTATGTATATGTTTTGAAAATTAAAAGCTTTAAAAATAAGAATGGTTATTGTATTTTTCAAAAAGTTTTTTCTCCCTTAATTATATAATCATTGGATTTTTTTTTCTACTTTTGTGGTTAATGTGGTTACTTGTGCTTATAGTTTCCTAATCTGGAATCAACCATGCATTACTGGTATAAATACACTCTGGATCTTAATATGTGATCTTTGTGATAGATGTAATTGTAGTATTGCAATTATTTTATTTTAGGAAATTTCATTAATCCTCCTTAGGCAAATTGTCCTATAGTTTTTATTTTCCATTTTGAATCTCCCAATTTAAGTATCAAGATTATATTTGTGTCATAGAAGGAATTTTGTAGGACTCTTTACCTATATTTTTAAAGAATTTATATCATAATTAATTGCAATTTAAAATTTTTATGGAATTTGCTTTTAAATTCATCTTGAAGGGAATACATTTATATATTATTTTTTCTTTATTTGAGTGTTTTATTTTCTGTTAATCTGGGAATTTCATATCTTTGAATTTGTTCATCCAGAGAAATTTCTATTTCCATTCAATATTCTCCAGAGGTTCCTTAAATGTTACTTTTCTAAAATTTTATTCATCTCCTTAACTTCTTTCTTTTTTATTTTATAGACTTAGTCAGGTCTGACAAAGCTAAATTTAATTCCCCTACTATTATAGTTTTACTTTCTGTTTCATTCAACTTTTTCTTCTGAAACTTGAATGATCTGCCATTTCATGCATAAAAGTTGTCTATAGTAACTTTGAGTAAAACATAGTTTCTCTGATTATCTCCTTTGATTAAGTTTATTTTTGCTTTTTCTTTGCCTAAAGTCATGATTGATATTTTTACCTTAAAAAAATTTCATATGAAACATAATAGATTCTACTCCAGCCTTTAACTCCATGTGCATTTTTCTGTTTCAACTGTGTTTTTTTTCCAAGCCACTTACTATTGGATTCTCTTGGATTCTACAATTCTTTTCTATGTTATGGTGTTTATCCCATTTATATTCCCAGTAATGATTGCAAACATTATATTGTATATGTGTGTGTACAGACACACATGTACTTGATTCATTTTTAATTCAGTTAAAGTTGAGATTCAAATGTTTCCTGCTTCATTTCCTTCTCATCCTTTTCTCTATTTTATAACTTCTTCCTTTCATGCCCCATTTATGTGAGACAATTTTCCCTATTTTTTTCCCCCTTTTCCTCTCTCCCATTTAATTATTCTTTCTCAACTTTCCATTATTCTTTTGAGATCTTCTCTACATAATAAAATTAGACTTATGCCCTTTGTCTAAATAAACTTTCTCTAAGAGTAGATGACAACATTTTTAGAGATGACATACCTCATCTCCAAATATAGGAATGTAAACAATTTAACCTTGTTTACTCCCTCTTAGTTTTTCTTTCATGTTTATATTTTTATCTTTCTCTTGAGTCTTGTGTTTTAAGTCAAATTTCTATTCAGCTCGGTCTTACCATTTTGAATGCTTGAACCACTTCTAATTTATTAAATACCTATTTTTTCCCCCATAAAATTATATTGAGTTTTGCTGAGTAAGTTGTTTGTAATTCTAGCCTTTCAGAATATCATATTTCAAGCCCTTCCTCTATTATGAAACACAAAAAACCAATAAAAATAATTTAGCAGCAATAATCCTATGTATTTTCATTTTGGGATTTCTTTTAGGAGGTAACCAATGGATTCTTTCACTTTCTACTTTGTCCTCTTGTTCTAAGCTAAATAGACAGTTTTCTATTATAATTTCTTAAAATTCACTTTTTTGTTGTTGTTTTTGTTGTTGTTGTTGTTATTGTTCATGGCTTTTAGGTAGACTCATGATTACTAAATCATTTCAGTTGTTTTTCCTATGAGATAATTTATATTTTCTTCAATTTTTTAAGTGTTTAACTTTGTTTTATTTTTCTTTGTTATCTCATGGTGTCATTAGCTTTCACTTAACCAGTTCTAATTTTCATATAAATAATAATTTATAATTTACAATATAATAATTTATAAATAATAATTTATAATTCAAATTACTGTCTTTCTGTGTTTTGAACCACTATAGTAGCTTTTTATGGTCAGGTTGTTTTTCTTTTCTTTTTCTCAGACTATTTCTTGACTGGAGTTTATGTTAGTGTTAAATTCTGTTAAAGTTTGGAGAGGATGTGTAGCCCAGTCTTCTATTTTTTATGTCCTTCTGTTGCTTTCATCATTGAGTCTGGATGGTTAGCTTTTAGTGCTTCCATAGTGGTGTCATTTGAAGATTGTTTGTGGCCTATAATCTGTAGTATCCTGACTCAGTTTAATTTTTTGGCTTCTGTGTGCTTGAGTTTCGATAGAGAGTTGCTGGTCTCAACCATTTTTTGCTGGCTGGAAATTTCCATAGGTTGAAAGCAACCAAGTTGTTTGCTCCCCTTTGGTTTTGGTCTTCTGACTTGATTTGTTTTGCACACTTATATCCTGGGCCAAAAGTTAGAACTGAGTCACCATTCTGTACTTGGGTTCAGTACTACACAATTAAATTTCTGAAACTTGTTCCTTACTTCTTACACAAGTAGGCACCCTAGTGCCTATAGTGGCTATACTCATGAGAATTCACTTCTGCCCTGGAACTGTATGACCTGGAACTCTTGGAACAATGGTTAAGATTCTAGATGGCACTCATTCCTGTTCCTAGTTCCTAGTGCAGGTGTCTTTTGGGTTATCTTTCTTTCTTTCTTTTTTTTTTTTAAGCTGAGAAAATTGGGGTTAAGTGACTTGCCTAGGGTCACACAGTTCTAGGAAGCGTTAAGTGTCTAAGACTCAGGTCCTCCTGACTTCAGGGCTGGTACTCTATACACATCCACCTAGCTGCCCTTTGGGCTATCTTTCTTCCCAGATGTTCAATTCCCGTAAAGTTTTTATGTGCAGGCTGCTCCACGTTATTTCTGCCACTACAAGAGTCTACTGCCACTTTTGTCTGCTGCCTGGAGTCACTGCGTTATGCTCTTGACCAGCTCCAGTCTAAAGTACGTTGGCCTTTCTATCTTCCTAAATTGCTGTGAACTGGAAAAATGACTATGTTTGTTTTTGGTTGTCCTGATCATAATTTGGTTTGGTTTGTTTTTTGTGTAGTTGTAGAAGAGGTTGTGAAGCAACTGAGGCAAAAATCACTAACGCACAACTATCTTTACTCTTCTTAATTACTATGATTTTAAAAAGAGAGCAAACTAAATTATGTACATAAAAACTGAAAAAGAAGACTTCAGAACAATTAAGGAGAAAATAAAGAAAAATTTTAGAAACATTATGCCAGATTTTATGCAAACCAGATTTATAACAGAGAAAATGGAGAAATATTTTCAAAAGTATAAAATGCTAAGGTTAATAAAAGAGGACATAGACTATTCAACCCATTCAGACTCAGAAGAAGAAATAGAGCAAACCATTCATGAATTCCCAAAGAAAAGAATTTTCAAATAAGTTCTATCAAATATTAAAAAAATAATTTGAACTCTTCATTTTATAACTTCACTCTATTACATTCTTTAACTACTTAATATAACTACAAATGTGCATGAAAGTCATGGTAATTTGCCCACAAAATTGGCAAACTGGCCAGATGTTTCTCTGAAGGGTTAGTTTTTAGAAATATTGAAAACATTAAGATTTTTATTTATGAGAAAAATCAATTCAGGTTTTTAAAACATCCCCACACATCCACAAAATGTCAAAGAACTTCTATACCTTTGCTGATATGATACTTACTGTGCTGTTTGTTCTTTTTATTTCATCTGTGTCAGGTCATGAAATGGTTCATAGTAGACTCACAGGAAGAACATGATTTTCTGATAGGTCTAAGGTGAAGAATATAGTTGAGGGTATGGACCCCAAAGTCCTCCATCTGCTCAGATACAGGAGGCTGTTATTTTTAAAGCTAAATGACAAGGGTCCCAATCAACAAACCACAGACCAGCTGAGTCTGTTCAAAGGAAGAATTCATTAGTCAATAGAATTTCAGTTTGTCAAATGAATTCCTAAATAGGCATTGAAATAGAAGTGTTTCAAATAAATTAAAAAAAATAATTTTTTTGTTTGTAATGGCCCTTTTTGTAATGGCAAGAAACTAGAAACTGAGTGATTGCCCATCAGGTGGAAAATGGCTGAATGAGTTATAGTATATGAATGTTATGGAATATTATTATTTTGTAAGAAATGATCAGCAGGATGATTTTAGAGAGGTCTGGAGACTTACATAAACTCATGCTAAGTGAAATGAGTGAAACCAGGAGAACATTGTATACCAGGAGATCATTGTACATGGCAACAACACGATTATACAATTCTGATCAATATGTGATGACTGAGGCTGGTTTCAACGATCTCGTGATGAAGAGAGCCATCTACGTCCAAAGAGAGGATTACCAAAGAGAGGATTACAGGAACTGTGTGTGGTTCATAACATAACATTCTCACTCTTTTTGTTGTTCATTTGCATTTTGTTTTCTTATTCATTTTCTTTCCTTTTTTTATCTGATCTTTCTTGTGCAGCAAGATAATTGTACAAATATGTTTACATATATTGGATTTAACATATATTTTAACATGTATAACATATGTTGGATACTTGCCATCTAGGGGAGAGGGTAGGGGGAAGGAGGAGAAAATTTGGAACACAAGGCTGTGCAAGGATCAGTGTTGAAAATTATCTGTACATATGTTTTGAAAATAAAAAGCTTTAATAATTAAAAAACCTCAAAAATGCCACTAATCCCTTTTATTATATGCTAGCATGATTAATAAAATTGTTAGTTACACAGAAAAAAGATGTAATAATTGCTTTCAAAGTGTATGAAAAAATTATAATAATTTTAAAAAGTTTTTTTTAAATTATTTGTTTGTTTTAAGAAAATCAACAGGTGACAAATTTGCAGATCTTGAGAGTTTTAGTCACAGAGAGCTCTGAGAATGTAGATGCCCCAAATTTCATACTCAACAAGTTTTTTTTTCTTTTTATATATGTATTTATTTAAAGAAAAATTTTTGAAAGACATTTTTTCCTAACATGTATCAAAAAATGCAACGTCCTCCCATTCACCTAGGCTGGAAAATCTAATTCGCTCTTAATTTTTAATTGCCATTTACCCCATAGAACCAATACATTGTTATATCCTGTTACCTTTCACCAGATTGTATATCCTATATGTTCTGACCACTCCCCTAGATCTTCACTATCTCTTACCTAGATTATTCTACTTCTTATCCTTGTCTCCTTTCTCTCTAATCTAATCTATCCTCCACTCTGATGTCAAAGTAAATTTCTTTTTATTTATTTATTTACTTATTTTTTTTATTTGCATAACATATGTATGGGTAGTTCCTCAGCATTGATCTTTACAAAGCTTTCCCTTACAAATTTTACCCCCAGTCCCCTCCCCTCCCCTAGATGGCAGGAAGTCCACTACATGTTAATTATGTTAAAATACTTGACAAATCGAATATATGTATACATATTTCCACACTTATTGTTGCGCAAGAAAAATCATATCTACAAGAAAAAATAATCAGAGAAAGGAAACACAATGCAAGGAAACATCAATCGAGAACATGAAAATGTTATGTTGTGGTCCACATTCATATCCCTCTCTCTGGGTGTATATGACTTTCTTCAGTGAACAATTGGAAGTGGTTTGAAACATTTCATTGTTGAAGGGAGCCATGTCCATCAGAATTGATCATCATATAGTATTGTTGTTGCTGTGTATAATGATCTCCTGCTTCTGCTCATTTCACTCAGCATCAGTTCATGTAAGTCTCTCCAGGCCTCTCTGAAATCATCCTGCTGGTCGTTTCTTACAGAACAATAATATTCCATAATATTCATGTACCATAATTTATTCAGTCATTCTCCAATTGAAGGGCATCCATTCAGTTTCCAGTAAGTTTTTTTTTTTTTAAGATACAGTGAGTTGGCTTAACTATACATTAAATTATACATTAAATCCAAGCTAGATCCAGATGGAATATAAGCCAAATATCAGATTGCAGGTAACATATGACCTCTATTATTATTCAGTCAAATTATTATTTATAAGCTGGTAGATGAAGGATGAAAAAGGAAAGAAATGCAACTGACAGTAATTCTTTTTTAAGAATAAATATTGTAGTCCACTAAATTGTCAGTGCAGAATATTTTCTACTTTAAGAATCTAAGAAAAAAAATCTAGATTTCTAATATGCTTAAATATAAAGCTTTATAAATATCCCTCCCCCAATAAAGATCCTTCATATGTACACATTTTTCAGTCTAAAAAAAATCAAACCTTGTTTTCTTTCTTTTTTTTCTCTTTTCATTTTATTCACATACAATAATAGAAAAACTTTTTCCAAGAGATTTCCTTCAAATGGAAGTGTTCTGGGAAGCCTGAAAATTATTTCTTGTCTAACAGAGATGGCAACTTTTGTTTTCAAATGTGTGAAGAAGAAATAAATCATTGCGCTTTAAAGTTATTCTCTTCAAAAGGAAAGGTAAAATTGTAAAGACTGAATTTTTTTCCTTTTAGTATTTTATTCCCCCCCAGTTATATGCAAAAACAAATTTTAACATATTTTTAAAACTTTGAGTTCCAGATTCTTTCATCCACTCTCCCCTCCACAAATTGAGAATACAAGCAATTCAATATAATTTATACATGTGTAGTTATTCCAATATTTTCATAATAATCATGATGTGAAAGAACATAGACCCCAAAAAAGAAAACCCTCAAGAAAAATGATGAAAGTTAAAAAAAAAGTATGCTTAAATCTATATTCAGGCACTATCAGTTCTCTCTTTAGGTATTAATAGCATTTTCCATCATATGTCCCTCAGAGTTATCTTGGATCATGTATTATAGAGAATAGTTATGTCGCTGATGGGATCATCCTACAACATTGCTATTACTTACATTACATAGTCATTTTACTTTGCATCAGCTTATGGAAGTCTTTCCAGGTTCTTCTGATAGCATCCTGCTCATCACTTTAACATTCCATTGCAAAATAGTATTCCATCATAATCCTGTACCACAATTTATTTAGCTATTCCCCGAAATGGGTATCCCCTCAATTTCCAATTCTTTTTTCCAGAAAAGAGGTGCTATAAACACCCACACACCCTTTTCTATATATTTAGTGCATATTTCCTTTTTTTTTTGTTTATCTCTTTTGGGATACAGATCTAATAGTAGTATTGCTTGTTCAGAGGATATACATAGTCTTGAAGCCCTCTAGGAATAGTTCCAAATTGCTTTATAGAGTGGTCAAATCAGTTCACAACTTCACCCAAACATTTGCAATATAGGATAATAAATATACCATGCAGAAGTATAAAACTGTAATTGATTTAGCTGATTATGTATTAGTTAATTTGATTCATCATTACTACAAATTAAAGAAAATAAGACTAGTCCTTGAAAAATATTCTGATGAAGTTTTATTGTTAAGTTGTTTCAGTCATGTCTGTGTGACCCTCTTTGGATTTTATTATTATTATTATTATTTTTTTTGGGCAAAGATAGTGGAGTGGTTTGCCATTTCATTGTCCAAGTTAATGTTGCAGATGAGGAATTAAAGCCATCTCTGTGATTAAGTGACTTGCTCAGAGTTACACAGCTAGTAAGTATCAAAAATTATATTTGAACTCAGCTCTTACTGACTCTAGGGCTAGTACTCTATCTATTGCACCACCTACCTGCCTCTGTGATATTGCTGGGAGCTTTAAATGATGGTTTCTGTGACCAACAAGATGATTTCAGAGAGGCCTGGAGAGACTTACATGAACTGATGCTGAGTGAAATGAGCAAAACTACATGGCAACAAGAAGACTCTATGATGACCAGTTTTGATGGACATGGCTCTCTTCAACAATAAAATGTTTCAAACCAGTTCCAATTGTTCAGTGATGAAGAAAACCATCTACA
>JAJPUD010005326.1:51196-70005 GCA_023553655.1 Myrmecobius fasciatus
GTGCCCAAATATTTCTGAGTTCGTTGACTTGAAGATCAGTTCAGAGGCTTATTTTATTGTTGATTTGAGAGAAGATCGGAGGAGAGGCAGAAAGTCACCTTTTCACTCCGCCATCTTGGCTCCGCCCTTACTAAACCCAAATAAAAAGTTTTAATAAAAAAAAAACAAAACAAAAAACAAATTAGGAGTGAGGATTCTGGCAAGATGGCAGATTAGGTCAGAAAGTTTCAAGCTCTTCAGATTTACCCCATAAACAGAACAAAACTGTGCATCAGGGAGAACTTATACTAGTGGAAAACAAATAAGACTTGGGACAGAATAGACAGAAGACTCCAAGAAAGACCCCAGGACAATATTTAACTGGTGTGAAGTATAAACACCTCAAGGCTAGCTCTGTATAAACAGCCTACAGGGTTAGCCTCAGTCCAAACCACAGGAACTTTCACCTTTAAGGCAGCAGTGGGTGAGGGGTGGAGAGAAAGATCTGAGTTGCATTAGACTGAGGGAACCTCTACTGATTAGGAAAGCCAGGCTTAATTGTGCTGCTGAGATAAGGCCCTGGTTGAGAAGGAACCAGCATACTCAGCACATCTGGTGAGTGCAGAAACAGTGGGGCAGGGTCACTGCTGGCTACAGATACTTGTAGGAGGGTAGAACTTTTGGTGTGAGGTTCTAGTCAAAGGCAAGAATTGAAGTGAAACTAGAGACATTCCTCTATCCCAGGATTAGAGATGCAACTAATAGTTCTCATTAAAAAAATAAAATGACTAGGCAAAGACAAAATAACAGAACCATAGAAATTTACTATGGGAGTAGGGAAGACATATTCATCTTCAGAGGAGGACAGTGAAGTAAAAAAAAGCCTCTTCTACTCAAAAGAGTAATATTAAATGGCTACCTCCCCAGAAAGAATTTATATAACTCAAAAAATACTTCAAAAATCAAATGAGAGATATTGAGAAAAGACTAAAAAAATGCAAGAAAAACAAAATTATGAAAAAGGTCAACCAATTAGAAAAGGAGATACAGAGTGTTAAAGAAAAAATATAATTCTTTGAAAATTAGAACTAATCCAAGAAAATTGTCCTTGAGTGATAGAACATGAGGGGAAAGTAAAAATAGAAAAGAATCTACTGATCACTATTTCAAAGACATCCTATGTGGAGGAATATTATTGCCAAATTTACAAGAAACCAAAAAAATTTCATACATGTTAGAAATATAATTAGAATTGTATAGGATTTATCAGCAGCTACAATAAAAGACCACAGATCCTGAAATAATATATATTGGCAATCAAAAGAACTAGGTCTACAGATAAAAATATCATATCCAGCAAAATTAACCATAATATTGAATGGAAAAAAAGGATATTCAACTAACTTACAGATTTTCAGGACTTTGTCTCAACGAAACCTGAACTTAATAGAAAATTTAACATATAGGAGCCAATTTCAAAGATTAATTTCAAGGGATTCAATATGGACAAATTGTTTATATATTTTACATGGAAATATATGCCATATATTTAAGATTGACATTAATAATTGTGTACCTCAAAAGAAAGATTGGGGCAGAGTTGAGCATGATGATTCTAAAAATCAAAACTGTCCAGGAAAAAGTAAAATTAGCAATATGTTATACAACTAAGATGCAAAAAAAATAGACACAGAGGTATTAGAAGGGAGGAGGGAGGGCTGGTAGTTCTCAAAATTTACTCAAATCAAGAATGGGTTAATAGAGAACAATCTATTTCATTTATATATACACTATGAAGGGTATAGCACCCTCTAAGACTGATAAAGTGGGATATAGAAGAATGTAAATTTATGGCAGTGGACAAGGTGTATAGATTAATGGGAAAGGGATAAAGAAGAGGGAAAAGGCTGGGGGGAGAAAATAAAGGAGGGATCCATGGATGGGGGCGAGAGGTTAAGTAATAGCAAAGCAAGTTAAGGAATTAAATTAAAGTGGAAAAGTTAATAGGCTTAGGAAAGAAGAGATAAACACACCCACAAGAATCAAGAGTAGTATTTATTAGAAAAAAATAGAGGTAGTAGTCATTGCTCTCAGATAAAGTCAAACAAAAATTCAATAAAGAGAAATATATACATTATATGTCAGCCATATTAATATTGTTTTAGACATAAGTTTATATATGTGTAAATATATATGTATGTATATATGCATGTATATATAGAATACGTACATATGCATATATATTTGTGATTAACTATAGTGTACTTGGGGAAATGGGTGAGATGAAAGGGGGAAAAAGAATAAAGTAAAAATTGCATAGCAGGGAACAAAAAACTAACCTACAAGGAAGCAAAGAAAAGATGAACAATCATGAATATAATCTCTTCTATTATTATATTTACTTTCTTGAAATGGAAATTTATTACAGATTTTTAATCCTCCCTGATGTTTTGCTGTGCACATGACAATGTTTTGTTTTATTTTTCTTTTTTAATTTAATTTAAAAAATGGGAGAGATGCAAGTTAATTGAAAAGGACAATAAGACATATGTCATAAAGATATTTGTACATATAATTTTTTTTCCTTTTTAAAGAAATCTCTTTTTGATATAGACCTATTAGTGGTATTGCTTAGTCAGAGTATGCACAATTTTATAGTACTTCATATAGTACTTGGTCATAGTTTCAAATTATTCTCCAGAATGATTGAACCAGTTTACATGTCCACCAATAGTTCATTAGTATACCAATTTTTGTCCATCCCTTCTTGCATTTGTCATTTCTCCTAAGTTTGTACCTCTTTCCTTTTGCTTTTTTAAAGTAATTCTTTGGCAAGTTTTTGTACCTCTTTTCCAAGTGGCCTTTTCTATTTTTTAGGTATTTTCTTCAGTATTTTTTTGTACTTCTTTTTATGAAGTTGTCTTTTTTCCATAATTTTTTTTGCATTAGTCTCATTTTTTTCTCAAAATTTCCTCTAATCTATGTATTTTTTTTTTTTTTTTTTTTTTTTTGCTGAAGCAATAAGGGTTAAGTGACTTGCCTAGGGTCACACAGCTAGGAAGTGTTAAGTGTCTGAGACAGATTTGAACTCAGGTCCTCCTGACTTCAGGGTTGGTGCTCTATCCACTGCACCACCTAGCTGCCTCCATGTATTTTCTTCTTGAATTTTTTTCAGTTGGATTTGTGTCTAATTAGCATTTTTCCTTTGAAGCTTTAGTTTTTGCTTTTTTTACACTTTTTTTTTGCTTCTGAGTTTTTCTTGCCATTGTAGTAACTTTTTAATTGTCAAGCTCTTTTTGTTTGTTTATTTGCTCATTTTTTTTTTTTTTTAGGCCAGTTCTTGACTTTGAATTTTATGTCAGTTTGCTCTTCTCACTTATGGGTAGAGAGGCACTGAACCAAGCTTCCAGCTCCTTTTTTATTGCCTTTTTTCAGAGCTTGTTTTGGAGGTCTGCATATTTTCAGTGCTTCTAACTTGTGGGATTCAGAAAGAGGTCGCTTCTCCCCTGGTTGCCTTCTAGTTTTTATCCAAAAAGGGTCCCCTTTTCTCTAGAGCTATAGACAATAGTGTTCTTGGTTCTGGAAATATGACCAGATCCCCTCTTCCCCTGCAGTTAAAAGTATTATTGCTCTTTTCTGTCTTGTTGTTGAAAGCAATGCTTCTGCTCCTTTGTGATCCCTACAAACCCTTCTCTCTGCCCTGGAACTGTGACTCAGAACTGTTTATGGGTAGTAGAACTGGCATAGCACACAGCTCTATGCCCAGTTCAGTAAAGGGTCTTTTGTAATCTGTCTGGTTGTCCAAAGTCTTTACTGTGTCTAGGCTGAGAACTCTCAAAGTTGTTGCTGTGCTATCTCCAAAGCTCACTGCAAGTGCTGTTGCTATAGGTGTTCCAGGATGGATCCTACCACAATGTCACAGACCTTTCTTCCTGACCTCCTAAATTGTTTTATGCTGGAAAATATCTCATTCTGATCTTCTGTTGCCTCTCTTGCACTAGAATTCAATTTAAAATGTTATTTTAAAGTTGTTTTGAGGGAAATTTTGGAAGAATATTATTGAATTGTTATCTTTATTATGTCATTGAATCTGCCAACATAGAGTATTCTTTGTATGTATTCTTAACATATATTTCCTCATTTGTTCTATACTTTATTCTGTTTACTCACTTAAATCTCAGTTCTTGAATTGGGACTGTTTGTTTGGTTAGTCTCATCTGCCAGGTGACAGATTAGTTGAATTGACTCTATTCCTAACCCCTCTATTTTCTTAATGTTGTAGGCACTATGATACTAGACCTCTCCCCTGGTTTTAATCCTTGGCTTCAGTCTTTTTCTTGGGATAATATTATGGATTTTGGTGTAAACAATTGAATCAACTTCTTGCTGTATCTCTGAGAAGTTCATGTCAGATGTTGTAGATCAACCCCCTGCCTGGGAATCCAGGTCTCAAATTGACTCTTTCTTCAATAGCTTCTGATGCTCCAGTGAATACATGGCCAGATATGCTCTGTTTTTTTGTCTTTATTCTGACATGTCGGGGCAGAAATCTCACCTCAGTTCTACTGTTTAGAATGCCAGTTGGCTTCAGATCTATTTGTGGAAATTTCACTGGATTTCTTGGTAAAATCTCTTTCTATGATTTTTCTGGGTTCTAAATAATGTATTGTAGTTTCCACTGGCTTCTTAAATGCAGGTCTTCTACTGGCCTCTACTATTTTCTTTGTTTAGCAGAGTTCATCCTGTTTTCTCTTGTATGACCTCTCATACCCTCTGAAGTATTTTGACTGTGTTTTTGTTACTTCTGGACTGGATAGAGCCTCTTAATTTTGTTTTTTTAAGTTTTCTTTAAAAGTTCTTCATCTGGACCCCTCTGTATATATTTTTAAAATTTAAAACAAATAGAAAAAGAAGAAAAAGCATTGTCATGTGCATAGCAGAACATATGTGGGGATTCAAAATAAGTAACAATAAATTTCCATTTCAAGAAAGTATAATAAATAATAATAAAACATATATTCAAAATTTTTTTCTTTGCTTTCATGTAGATTTTCTTTTGTTTCTGCTGTAAATGTTTTACTTTATTCTTTTTTCTTTCTTGCTCTCCTCTCCTTATATTTACATATACATATATAGACACACACACACATATAGGTATTCACATTCACATAGAATACACACACATGCAAACATATATACATATACTTATATGCACACACACATATAGGTATTCACATACACATAGAATACACACACATGCAAACATATATACATATACTTATATGCACACACACATATGCATTTCTCTTTTCCTATCCCTGCTAACTCTACTCTATTTCTACTCCTTTAACTTGCCTTTCTATTACGTAACCTTCCCCTCCTGCCCCAAGAATCCCTTCTGCATCCTCTACTCCACCCTCTTTCTACTTCTGTATCCCTTTCCTATTAATCTACACAATTTATCCCATTCCTGTTAATCTACACACTTTTCTATACCTGTCTTATTCTATTCCCTCACCCTCATTTCTTTATAAATTTTGGAAGGTTCTATATTCTTTATTGTTCCCAGTTTAACTTATTCCTTATGTGAGTAAAATTTCAGAACTACCAGTCCTCCTCCCCCATATAATTCCTCTGTGTCCATTCTTGCTCTTGTACCTCATTACTTTTTTTTTAGCCTTTTCTACACAGCTTTGCTTTTTAAAATCACATTATCTTCAATTCTCTCTTAATTTTTCTTTTGGAGTACCCAATTACTAATGACAGCCTTAGAGATATAGTTTTTATTTCTACACATAAAACATAAACAATTTGTCCTTACATATTAACTTTTCTATTGAGTTCAGGTTTGTTTAAGGCAAAATCCTGAAAATCTGATAGTTCATTGAAGGACCATTTTGTAATATTGATGGAATATTTTCAGTCATAACTGTAGTTTTTGATTGTTGAGATATGATATTCTAGAACCTGTGGTCTTGTATTGTAGCTGCTGACAAGTCTTGCATGACTCTATAGCTCCAGCATATTTGAATTTTTTGTTACTTATGTTACTTTATTATATATAAAATTTTCTCTTTCATCTGGAGTTTTTGAAATTTAGCAATAATATTCCTGTATGTTTTCCTTGTAGGATATCTTTCAGGTGGTGATTAGTAGATAATTTTCTTCTTAATTTATTCTTTTTTTCTTAAAAAATTAAGTTCTTAGGGGCAGATAGGTGGATAGAGCACCAGCCCTGAAGTCAGGAGGACCTGAGTTCAAATTTGGTCTCAGACTCCTCGACACTTCCTAGCTGTGTGACCCTGGGCAAGTCACTTAACCCCAATTGCCTCAGCAAAAAAAAAAATTCTTCTATGTCTCAAAGACCATTGAATTGCATATATCCTTTGACTCAGCAATACTGCTATGAGGACAATACTTTAGGAAGACCAAAGAAAGATGAAAAGGACCTCTATGTACAAGAAATACATAAATGATAAATACCAGCTTTTTAAAGATGATGGTAAAAAAATGGAAACTTAGGGGTTGTCCAGAAATTGAGATAGGCTGAACAAATTTTGGTTTATGGATAGCAATCATCCAGAAGATCAGCATTATTGTATTGAAAAGCATGTATTGGGGAGGTTTATACCTTACTGGTCTGGAAAGATTTGGAAACTATGTTATAAAAGGCTTTAAAGGCCAATCAGATCATTTTATTTTTACTCCTACAGGCAATAGAAAACTATTAGAGTTTATTGAGTGGTGGAGAGGTGGTATATCATGATCATGTTTGTGTTTCAGGAAAATCACTTTAGTGACTTAATGGAGAATAGATTTGAGTAGGAAGAGACTTGATGAAAGCAAACCCAACAGCAGAGTCAGAGAAGAGAAGAGAGGTATGTTTGAGAGATGTTGCAAAGGTAAAATGGGCTTCCATTCTGAGCTCTAATTACTAGTTCTACAAAATAATTCTTTGGTAGTTGGATTGGTATGGCACTGTATAAGTAAATTAATTTAGATAGAATTGCCATTGTTTAAAATAGTGGCTTAGCTTGCCAATAAGTTATTAATATTTCTTCAGTTTAGATATATATTTTTGAGTATGATAATTGTGTTCATATAGTTCCTGTGTATGTCTCAGCAGGTGGATTCCTAAGTATTTTATATTATTTGCAATTATTTTAAATGGAATTTCTCATTCTCTCTCTTTCTGCTGGGTTTAGTTAGTAAATAAATTGTTGATGATTTATGTGGAATTACTTTATATCCTGCAACTTTGCTCAAGTTGTTAATTTTTTTCAGCTAGTCTTTTAAGTTGATTATCTAGGGTTTTCTAAGTATGACACGAGTATCATGTGCAAGGAATGATAGTTTTGCTTTGCTTCCTCATTTAATTTGAGAGTTTTTGGTTTGTCCTTTTTCTAGTTTTATTTTTTATTTTTTTTAATAGTAAGCCCAACTCATTGATCTTTTCTTTCTCTATTTTTTGCAAATGAGCATCTAAATATATAAAATTACCCCTTATAACCATTTTCGTCATATCCCACAAATTTTGGTGTGTTTTCTCATTATTTTCATTCTCATGAATGAAATTTTTGATTGTTTCTATTATTTGCTCTTTCACCCATTCATTCTTTAGGATTAGATTATTTAATTTCCAATTAACTTGTGGTCTATTTTCTCCTGGCCTTATATTGCATGTGATTTTTATTGCATCGTGATCTGAAAAAGATGCATTTACTATTTCCGCCTTTCTGCATTTTGAGGTTTTTATGCTCTAACACATGGTCAATTTTTGTATAAGTTCCAAGAACCGCAGAGAAAAAAGTAAACTCCCTACTGTCTCCATTCAATTTTATCCAAAGATCTATCACACCTAACTTTTCTAACAATTGGTTTACCTCCTTAATTTCTTTCTCATTTATTTTGTGGTTTGATTTATCAAATTCTGAGAGAGCAAGGTGGAGATTCCCCACTAGTATAGTTTTGCTGTCTATTTCTTTTTGCATCTCTCTTAATTTCTGCTCTAGGAATTTGGATGTTATAGCACTTGGTACATATATATTTAGTATTGATATTGCTACATTATCTATGGTACCGTTTAGGAAAATATAGTTTCTTTCCTTCTCTCTGTTAATTAGATCTATCTTTGCTTTTATTTGATCTGAGATCAGGATTGCTACTCCTGCTTTTTTTTTTTTTTTGGTTCACCTGAAGCATGATAGGTTTTGCTCCAGGCTTTTACCTTCATCCTATATGTGTCACTATGTTTTAGATGTGTTTCTTGTAGACAACATATTGTGGGATTCTGGTTTTTAATTCAGTCTGCTATCTGCTTCCGCTTTATGGGAGAATTCATCCCATTCACATTCACATTTAAAATAACTAATTCTGTATTTCTTGGCATCTTATTTACCCAAGTTATGTTTTTCTCTTTCATTTTCCCTTTCTCCATTCCCCCCTCCCCAGTATTTTGCTTTTGATGACCACCTCCCCCAAACAATCGTTCTCCACTTTAGAGACCCTCCCCCTTTTTTACTCCTTTCCCTTGATTCTTCTATTTTCCCTTCTACTAGTCTATCCCTTTCTTTTCCTCCTTTCCCTCCCTCTTCCCTATAAGGAAGGACAGGTTTTTCTGTGAAACCAAATATGTCTGATGTGCTCTGTTAGAGCCCAGTCTGTGTAAGATTTACATAATGCTCATATCCCTCCCTTCTTTCCCTTAATTATATTAGGCTTTATTTGTCTCTTCATGAGATTTTACCTTATTTTTACCTCTTTTTTTAAATCTTATTTTACCACTTTTCCCCCCTTTTTCCAGTATGATAGCCCTTCCACCTCTAATTTCTTTTCCATTTTATCAAAGTAAAATCAAATTATACCCACATTCTTTGAATATACCCATAGTAGAAATATAGTTCTCCAGAGTTCTTTCCTTTTTACCTTTTTATGCTTCTCTTGAGTTCTGTGTTTGAAGGTCAAATTTTTTGTCCACATCTGGTCTTTTCATTAGAAATAGGTGAAATTCACCTATATCATTAAATGTTCATATTCTTCCCTGGAAGATAATGCTCATTCTAGCTGGATAGGTTATTCTTGGCTGTAATCCAAGTTCCTTTGCCTTTTGGAATACCTGGTTCCAGGGCCTTCGATCCTTTATTGTGGAGGCTGACAGATCTTGTGTGTTTCTAATTATAGTTCCTTGGTGCTCCAAAATCTTTTCCTTGGTGTGATAGTCCTGAAATTTAGCCATGATATTCCTTGTGGTTTTAATTTTGGGATCTCTTTCAGGAGGTGATCAGTGAATTCTTTCAATGGTGATTTTGCCTTCTGATTCTAAAACTTCAGGGCAGTTTTTTTTCAAGATTTCCTGGAAGATAGTGTTTAGATTCTTTTTTTCGTCATGGCTTTCAGGAAGTCCAATAATCCTTAGATTGTCTCTCCTAGATCTATTTTCCATGTCAGTTGTTTTTCCTAGGAGATATTTCATATTTTCTTCAATTTTTTCATTTTTTTGTTTTTGTTTAACTGATTCTTGAAGTCTTATTGAGTCATTCACTTCCATTTGTTCAATTCTAATTTTTAATGTGTTATTTTCTTAAGTTACCTTTTTAAGCTCCTTTTGTAACTGGCTAATTTGTTCATTGCATTCTTTTTCCATTTCACCAATTTTGTTTTTCATTAAATTGGTGTCTTTATCATATCTCTTTTAGAAGGCATTATATCCTTCTTGCATTGATCTCAATTCATTTCCCCATTTTTCATCTAACTCTCTTTTGAGATTCTTTATGCAGTCTTCCAGGAAAGTCTTGTGAAAGGGGGACCAGCTCATGTCTCCCTTTGTGGCTTCCTGTGGAGTTGTTTTAGGAACCTCAGGATATGGGGTGTGCCCTTCTTTTTCTCCATAAAAGCTGTCTATGGTGAGAGCTCTTTTCTGTTTCTTACTCATTTTTTAAAAAGCTTGGGGTCTGTTTAAAGCAGAGAAGCCGTGGCTGTGGTAATTTGCCCTGGTGCAATTCGGCTAATTAACTTCCAGTGTTGGGTTTTCCTGGCTAGGACCAGCGTTTGCAATGGGTTACAATCTACCTTTTACAAAAGGCACATCTACCAAAGCACCTTCCCATAATCAGGGCTGAGTGTCCCAAGAACCTCAGATAGACTCCCCAGGTGTTTAGATTCTGCCAAGCTGAGTCCCGCCCGGCTTTCTGCCCTGTCTCTCCTGAAGCTGTGACCGAACTCAGCGAAATGCCTGACCCCCTTCCTGACTGAAACAGACGTGCTCTGGAGCTTTTCCAAGGTATCTTCTGCAAGGAATGTTTTGTAGTCTAAATATTTGTGGGTTCTTTGAATTAAAATTTAGTTCAGAAGCTTAATCTGCTGTTGGTTTTGAAAGGTCAGGGGAGGACACAGCGAGTCGTATCTTCACTCCGCCATCTTGCCTTTGCCCTCCCCCAAAGCTAAAAGATTTTACATAATAATTGTAAATTGTAAGTGGATTCAAAATATCAACATTCATATGTTGAGGAAAATGAAATTAGACAATAATGTTTCTGGAAAAGTCCCCAGGATTGGTGGATGGCAAACTTAATGTACATTAGTGATGTGAACACATTACCAAAACACAATTGTAAATACACACAAGACTAATGTAATCTTAGGGTTTATTAAGAGAGACATAGTGTACAGATGAGGGAATAATAATTTCTTACTCTGACCTGAAACAATTGAAGTACAATGTTTAATTCTGTACAGAATATTTTCTGAAAGAACATCAACAAATGTGAAATTACCCAGCAGAAATAAATAATGTGGCAAGAATATGTCATGCAGGGATTAGTTGAAGTAATTATTTTTTTTTCTTTTGATTTGGAGAAGGTAAGATTTGGGTAGGGTGGAGGATTCATGATAATAATCTTTTAATAATTGAGGGCAATTATGTTGAAGAGGAATTATTAGCTTGGTCTAATTATCCCTAGAGGGGTTATTGTCGAAATATAATTTAGGATCCATGTAAGAATAAAAATGCTTTGAAAAGTGATGTGCTCTCTTACACTTGAGGCCTTCCAGCAAATACATGGTCTTTTGTATTTAATTTCTTTGCATATGTTTATAATTATTCATATATTTATGTTGGATATTTTAGATGTACTTTGTATATCTCCAAAATGTGGTCTTTTTTAAACCACTTACTATGTTTATAACTTAAAGAAATAAAAGAAAGATGAAAAGGACCTATATATAGAAAATATTTTGTAGCAATTTATTATTTTTGGGGGGGTAACAAACTAAGGGGATCTTTTATTGGGGAATTATGGTATGTTGAAGTAAAGGAATAATATTGTGCCATAAAAATTTACAAAATGGATTATTTAGAGGAAACTGGAAAGATGTCTATCAACTGATATAAAGTTACATAGAATAATAACAATTAGCAATTTATATAACTAAAGCAAGTTATAGAAGAAAACGGTTTTGAAAGATGTTGGAATGATGATCAATTCAATAATGAACCACTAGTGCAGAATATTAAAGATAAGACAAGCCACTCATCTACAACCACAGTTGTAATGAACTTAATTCAAATGCTTCATTCAATTATTTTTACCTTCTGCAAAAGATTTTCCCTACTAGTATGGCAGAAACTAGGCATTGACCCACACCTAACACCCTATACCAATATACCCAGATAAGGTCAAAGGGGGTTTATAATTTAGACATAAAGAGTGATATTATAAGCAAATTAGAAGAACAAAGGAGAGTATACCTCTCAGATCTGTGGAGTAGAAAAGAATTTGTGGCTAAAGAAGAACTTGAATAAAGTATTGATCACAAAATAGATAATTTTTATTATATTAAGTTAGAAAGTTTTTGTACAAACAAAACTAATGGAGACGATTAGGAGGGAAGCAATAAACTCGGAAAACATTTTTACTTTCCAGAGTTCTGATAAAGGACTCACTTCTAAAATAAAGAATCAACTCAAATTACAATAATTCAAGCCATTCTCCAGTGGCTTGATAAACCCAAAGACCCCAGCTCTTGGGATAAGTACTCACTATTTGACAAAAACTTCTGGGAAAAGTGGAAAATAGCATGGAAGAAATTAGGGCTTGACACACACTTAACACCACATACCAAGATAAGATCTAAATGGGTTCATGATTTAGATATAAAGAGTGATATTACAAGCAAATTAGAGGAACATAGGATAGTTTACATCTCAGATCTTTGGAGAAGGAAGGAATTTGTGTCCAAAGAACAATTGGAACTCTTAATTGAACACCAGATAGAAAATTTTAACTGTATTAAGTTAAAAAGTTTTTTTTACAAACAAAACTAATGCAGACAAGATTAGGAGGGAAGCATCAAATTGGGAAATCATCTTTACATTTAAGGGTTCTGATAAAGGCCTCATTTCTAAAATATATAGAGAGTTGTCTCATATATATAAGAATTCAAGCCACTCTTCAATAGATAAGTGGTCAAGGGATATGAACAGACAATTTTCAGATGATGAAACTGAAACTATTTCTAGTCATATGAAAAGGTGCTCCAAATCACTATTGATCAGGGAAATGCAAATTAAGACAACTCTGAGGTACCACTACACACCTGTCAGATTGGCTAAAATGACAGGAAAAGATAATGATGAATGTTGGAGGGGATGTGGGAAAACTTGGACACTGGTACATTGTTGGTGGAACTGTGAATGAATACAACCATCCTGGAGAGCAATTTGGAACTATGCTCAAAAAAGTATCAAACTGTTCATATCCTTTGACCCAGCAGTGTTTCTATTGGGCTTATATCCCAAAGAGATCTGAAAGGAAGGAAAGTCCCCCACATGTGCAAAAATGTTTGTGGTAGCCCTTTTTGTAGTGGCTGGAAACTGGAAACTGAGTGGATGCCCATCAATTGGAGAATGGCTGCATAAATTATGGTATATGAATGTTATGGAATATTATTGTTCTATAAGAAATGACCGGCAGGATGATTTCAGAGAGGCCTGGAGAGACTTGCATGAACTGATGCTGAGCAAAATGAGCAGAACTGGGAGATCATTATATATAGCAACAACAAGACTATATGATGATCAATTTTGATGGACATGGCTTTCTTCAATGAGGAAATGTTTTAAACCAGTTCCAGATGTTTAGTGAAGAAAGCCATATACAGCCAGAGAGAGGGATGTGAAATGTGGACTACAACACAACATTTTCATACTCTCTATTGATGTTTGCCTGTGTTATATTTCCCTTCTCAGATTTTTTTTCTTGTAGATCCTACTATTCTTGCACATCAAGATAACTGTAAAAATATGTATACACATATTCGATTTGTGAAGTACTTTAACATAATTAACATGTAGTGGACTTCCTGCCATCTAGGGGAAAGGTGGGGACTTGGGGGGGGAAATCTGTAACAGAAAGCTTTGTAAGGGTCAGTGTTGAAAAATTACCCACACAATATGTTTTGCAAATAAAAAGCTTTAGTTAAAAAAAAAAAAAAGTGTGCATACCCTTTGATCCAGCAGTGTTTCTACTGGACTTATATCCTAAAGCTCATATAAAGGAGGGAAAGGGACCCAAATATTAAAAAATGTTTATGGCAGTCTTTTTTGTAGTAGTAAGAAATTAGAAACTACGTGGATGCCCATCAATTGAGCAGTGACTAAATAAGTTATGATATATGAATGTTATGGAATATTATTGTTCTATAAGAAATGATCAGCCGGATCGACTTCAGAGAGACCTGGAGAGACTTACATGAAGTGATGATAAATGAAATAAGCAGAACCAGGTGATCATTGTATATGGCAACAGCAAGATTATAGGATAATCAATTCTGATGGAGGTGGCTCTTTTCAACAATGAGAATATTCAGACGAGTTCCAAAGATCTTGTGATGAAGAGAGCCATCTACACCCAGAGAGATGACTGTGGGAACTGAGTGTGAATCACAACAACATTTTGACTTGTTCTTCTTCTCATTTGCTTGTATTTTAATTTCCTTTTCATTTTTTCCTTTTTGATCTGATTTTTCTTTTACAGCAAGATAATTGTATAAATATATATGCATATATTGGATTTAACATATATTTCTTACTGTTTTTAGTATATATTGGATTACGTTTTATCTCAGGGGTTGGGGAAAAGGGAGGGAAAAATTGGAACATAAAGTTTTGCAAGGGTTAATGTTGAAAAATTACTCATGCCTATGTTTTGAAAATTAAAAAGCTTTAATAAAAACAACAACAAAGATTTCCCTGGTCCTCCTTAATCTTAGTGCCTTCTCTCTGACATTGATCCTAACTTATTCTGGTCCAACAACTGTTGTTTATACATAGTGGTATGCTCCCTCCTCATTGGACTGTGAGTTCTTTGAAAGCAAAACCCATTGTGTGTGGTTGTTATTGTTTTTGTTTTGTTTGGATGGAGCTTTCTTTGTATTCCCATTACTTAACATAGCACATGACATAGTGCTTGACTTGAATTTGAGAAGGAGATACAAATGGCTCTTGGTGTATAACCAGAACTTTGGTTAGACCATCTATGAAGGACTAATGCGAAGATGTGGACAAAAATTGCAAAGGTGATACAGGCATGTAATGGATGTCAGGAAACACCGGTGGAAGACACATCCCTAAATATGGAAATTTATCAGAACTTAATTTTTATGGAAAGAAATATCTGATCAAATCTGCTGAAAAACAAAAGATGTGATTTTGACAAATGTTAAATACTTGTTACCTAGCATATAGTAGACACCTTAATAAATACTGGCTGATTGATTGAACATTTGTAGTAGCCTATCCAAAATTACATTTTTTTGTTCATTGCATTCTTTTCCCATTTTTTCCATTTTTTCTATTTTATTTTGCAATGATCTCATTTCATTTCCCCATGTTTCTTCTCACTCTCTTTTAAGATTCTTTATGCAATCTTCAAAGAAAGCCTTGTGGCATGGAGTCCAGTTTATGTCTCTCTTTGAGGCTTTTTCTGGAGTTGCTTTACCTTTAGGGGCCTCAGGATTTGAGGTCTGTTCTTCCCTCTCTCCATAAAAGCTGTCTATGGTGAGAGCTCTTTTTGTTTTTTTATTCATTTTTTTTAAAGGTGTGAGTTCTGTTGAGGGCAAAGGAGGGACAGCTGCTTTAATTTGCCCTGGGGCAGTTCTGCTGATTGAGTTATTTCAGGGGCTGGGCAGTTATACTTTAATTCACCCTGGTGCAGTTCTGCTGATTCATTCATTGCCCTAGGGTGCTGTGTAATGGCAGCTAGGTCCGACGCTCATCAGGGGTTCAGGGGTTCACAATCTACCCCCTACAAAAGGCAGATTCTCCAAATCACCTGCTTACAATCAGGACAGATTGGCCCAAGAGGCCTGCAGAAGACTCCCTGGTATGTGAAAAGCACAATGCTCCCACTCCTGTTCCGGCTCCTGTTCTGACACTTTTCTAGATCCCTTTTCCAGCTTCCTGCTCCAGCTCCCTGCCCTGGTCTCCCTGTGCTGCAGTCTGGGTTCAGTAGACCACCTCCCTGCCCAATTAAAACAGACCTGTTTTGAAGTTCTTCCAGAGTATCTTCTTCTAGAAATGTGTTGTCCTGCAGATATTGTGGATTTTTTTACTTCAAAATCAGTCTAGAAGCTTCATATGTTTGTGGATTGAGGGAAGGTTAGAGGAGGTTACAGAGACTCCTGTCTGATCTCCTCCATCTTGGCTGCACGTGCTCAATTATATTTTTAAGGAATTATTTTCCTCATTGAGCATTTGTACTCCTTTTCCAATTGGTCAGTTTTTCTTTTTAAGGCATTCTTTTTCTTATTGACTTTTTGCATTTCCTTTTGCACCACTCTCAATTCTTTTCCTAATTTGTCTTCTCTCTCTTATTTGATTTTCAAAATCCATTTGAACTTTTGTATGGTCTCAGCCTGAGTCTAATTTTTCTTGGAGGCTTTGGATGCAGGAACTTTGACTTGTTGTCACCTTCTGAGAGTAAAGTAAAAAAAGGTACATGATGTTATACATAAAGGGTGATACTACAAACAACTTAGAAAAGGAAGGAAGAGTTTATCTGTCAGAACTATGGAGAAGGGAAGAATTTATGACCAAAGACAGAGAACATTATAAAATGTAAAATGAATCATTTTGATTACATTAAATTAAAGAGATTTTGCACAAAGGCTATGCAACCAAGATTAGAAGGGAAGCAGAAAACTAGAAAACAAATTTTATAGCCAGTGTTTCTGAAAAAGGCCTCATTTATGAGAGTCAGAGCCAAGATGGTGGAGTGAAAACGTGACTTTCTGTGTCCTCCTCTGACTTTCTCTCAAATCAACAATAAAGTAAGCCTCTGAACTGATCTTCAAGTCAACGAATCCAGAAATATTTGGACACTGCTTGCAGATATCTCTGAAGAACTTCATATCAAGTCTGTTTAACTCGGGCAGAGGGGTAAACAGTTTACTCGGTGCAGTCCAGAAGTGAGGGTGGGATTCAGCTCAGTGTGGCAGAAACTCCAATCACCGGGAGTATATCTGAGGCACTCGGGACACTCTGCCCTGATTGGGGGCAGGCAATCTGGCAGATTTACCTTTTTTAAGGAGTAATTTGGGCATAGTCCTAGCTCCCACCCACCCAGCAACTTAAGTTAATTAGCGGAATTGCCCCAGGGCAAGCTACTGCAGCTGCTGCTTCTCTAGCCTTAAACAGACCCCCACGCTGTCTAAAAAAATGAAGAAGCAAAAGAGAGCTCTCACAATAGACAGCTTCTATCGAGAGAAAGAAGGGCAGACCCCAGATCCTGAGGTTTCTTTAGACAAAACAACTCCAGAGGAAGTCATCAAGGACCATTACTGGTCCCCTTTTCAAAAGGCCTTTCTGGAAGATTGCATAAAGAATCTCAAAAGAGAGCTGTAGGATAAATGGAAAAATAAACTGAAATTAGTGCAAGAAGGATATAATATAGTGCAAGAAGGATACAATATCTTGCAAGAAGGATATGATGCCCTGCAAAAGAGATATGAAAAAGACACCAATATATTGAAAAACAAAATTAGTGAAGTGGAAAAAGAGTGCAATGAACAAAAAAATTCAATTGGCCAGTTACAAAAGGAGCTAAAAAAGGTAACTTAAGAAAACAACACTTTAAAAATAAGAATTGAACAAATGCAAGTGAATGACTCAATAAGACTTCAAGAATCAGTCAAACAAAAACAAAAAAAATGAAAAATTAGAAGAAAATATGAAATATCTCCTAGGAAAAACAACTGACTTGGAAAATAGATCTAGGAGAGACAATCTAAGGATTATTGGACTTCCTGAAAGCCATGATAAAAAAAAGAATCTAAACACTATCTTCCAGGAAATCCTGAAAGAAAACTGCCCTGTGGTTGTAGAATCAGAAGGCAAAATCACCATTGAAAGAATTCCCCGATCACCTCCTGAAAGAGACCCCAAAATTAAAACCCCAAGGAATATCATGGCTAAATGTCAGGATTATTGCACCAAGGAAAAGATTTTGCTAGCAGCTAGAAAGAAACAATTCAAATACCAAGGATCAATAATTAGAATCACACATGATCTGTCAGCCTCAACATTGAAGGATGGAAGGTCCTGGAACCAGATATTCTGAAAGGCAAAGGAATTTGGACTACAGCCAAGAATAACCTATCCAGCTAGAATGAGCATTATCTTCCGGGGAAGAAGATGGTCATTTAATGATATCGGTGAATTTCACCTATTTCTAATGAAAAGACCAGATCTGAACAAAAAATTCAACCTCCAAACACAGAACTCAAGAGAAGCATAAAAACGTAAAAAGGAAAGGACTCCTGAGAACTTTATTTCTACTATGTGGATACTTAAAGTTTATGGGTATAATTTACTAGATATTACTTTGATAATATAAAAAGAAAACTAGAGGGGGACAGCTTATCATACTGGGGAAAAGAGGGAAAAGGTGGTAAAATAAGATTTTTTAAAAAAGAGGTAAAAACAAGGTAAAAATCTCATGAAGAGGCAAAGAAAACCTAATATAATTGAGAGAAGGAAGGGAGGGAGATGAGCATTGTGTAAATCTTACACTCATCAGTTTGGGCTCTAAAAGTGTATATCAGATATTTGATTTCACAGAGAAACTTGTCCATTGCTAGAGGGAAGTGGGAGGGAAAGGAGGAAAAGAAAGGGATAAACTAATAGAAGGGAAAATAGAAGAATCAGAGGAAAAGAGTAAAAAAAAGGGTGGAGGATTATTTGGAGGAGGGGGTCATCAAAAGCAAAATAATGAGGAAGGGGGAAGGGAGAAAGGGGAAAGGAAAGGGAAAAACATAACTTGGGTAAATAAGATGGCAGGAAATAAAGAATTAGTTATTCTAACTGTGAGTGTGAATGGGATGAACTCTCCCATAAAGCAGAAATGGATAGCAGACTGGATTAAAAACCAGAATCCCACAATATGTTGTCTACAAGAAACACATCTAAAACATAGTGACACATATAGAATGAAGCCTGGAGCAGAACCTATCATGCTTCAGGTGAACAAAAAAAATGAGGGGTAGCAGTCCTGATATCAGATCAAGTAAAAGCCAAGATAGATATAAACAAAAGAGATAAGGAAGGAAACTATATTTTCTTAAAGGGTACCATAAATAATGTAGCAATATCAATACTAAATATGTATGCACCAAGTAGAATAGCATCCAAATTTCTAGGGGAGAAATTAAGAGAGATGCAAGAAGAAATAGATAGCCAAACTATACTAGTGGGGGATCTCAACCTTGCTCTCTCAGAATTAGATAAATCAAACCACAAAATAAATAAGAAAGAAACTAGGGAGGTAAACCAATTG
>JAJPUD010005326.1:75005-104449 GCA_023553655.1 Myrmecobius fasciatus
TGATCTGAGATAAGGTTTGCTACCCCTGCTTTTTTTTGTTCACTTGATGCATAAAAGATTCTGCTCCAGCCCTTTTCCTTCACTCTGTATGTATCTCTATGTTTTAGATGTGTTTCTTCTAAACAACATATTGTTGGATTCTGGCTTTTAATCCAGTCCGCTATCCATTTCCCTTTTATGGGAGAGTTCATCCCATTCACATTCACAGTTAAAATGACTATGTCTGTATTTCCTGCCATCTTATTTACCCAAAGTTATATTTTTCTCTTCCCTTTCCCCGAACTCCCTTCCCCCCTCCCCACTATTTTGTTTTTCATGACCACCTCCCTCTAACAGTCCTCCCCCGTTTAGAACCTTCCCTTTTTTTTATACCTTTCCCCTAATCCTTCTATTAATTTATCCCTTTCTTTTCCTCCTTTCCTTCCTACTTCCCTATACAGAGGGCCAAGTTTTTCCCTGAAATCAAATGTGTCTGATATACTCTTTTAGAGCCCAATCTAATAAGAGTAAGAATACTCATCACCCTCCCTTCTTTCCCTCAATTATATTGTATTTTCTATGTCTCTTCATGAGACTTTGCCTTATTTTACCTCCTTTTTATTTTTATTTCATTTTACCGCCTTTCCCCTCCCCCCCCTTTTTTTTAAAGCATGAAATACCTTCCACCTCTAATTTCTTTTCGATTATTATCAGAGTAAAATCAAATTATACCCCCATTCTTTAAGGATACCCCTAGTAGAGATATAGTTCTCAAGAGTTCTTTCCTTTTTACCTTTTTACGCTTCTCTAGAGTTCTGTGTTTGGAGGTCAAGTTTTTTGTTCAGATCTAGTCTTTTCATTAGAAGTAGGTGAAATTCTCCTGTATCATTGAATGACCGTCTTCTTCCCTGGAAAATGATGCTCATTCTAGCTGGATAGCTTACTCTTGGCTGTAATCCAAGTTCTTTTGCCTTTTGGAATATCTGATTCCAGGCCCTTCTATCCTTCAGTGTGGAAGCTGACAGATCCTGTGTAATTCTAATGACAGTTTTTCGTTATTTGAACTGTTTTTTTCTAGCAGCTTGTAATATCTTTTCCTTGGTGCGATTATCTTGAAATTTGGCCATGATATTCCTTGGGGTTTTAATTTTGGGGTCTCTTTCAGGAGGTGATCGGTGAATTCTTTCAATGCCAACTTTGCCTTCTCATTCTAAAACATCAGGGCAATTCTCTTTCATGATTTCTTGGAAGATAGCATCAAGGTTCTTTTTTTCATAGTGACTTTCAGGGAGTCCAATAATCCTTAGATTGTCTCTCCTGGATCTGTTTTCCAAGTTAGTTGTTTTTCCTAGGAGATATTTCATATTTTCTTCTATTTTTTCACTTTTTTGTTTTTGTTTGACTGATTCTTGAAGTCTTATTGAGTCATTCATTTCAATTTGTTCAATTTTAACTTTTCCCTTACTTTTCCTCCTTTGCCTCCCACTTCCCTCTAGCAACAGATAAGTTTCTATGTGAAATCAAGTGTCTGATATACACTTTTAGAGCCCAACCTGATGAGAGTTAGATTTACAAAATGTTCATCTCCCTCCCCTCTTTCTTTCAATTATATTAGGTTTCCTTTGACTCTTCATGAGATTTTACCTTGTTTTTACCTCCTTTTTTTTTTAGATCTTATTTTACCACTTTTTCCCTCTTTTCCCCAGTATGACAACCTTTCCCCCTCTAGTTCTCTTTTTCGTATTATCAAAGTAATATCTAGTTAATTATACCCCCAAACTTTAAGCATGCCCCTAGTAGAAATAAAGTTCTCAAGAGTCCTTTCCTTTTTACCTTTTTATGCATCTCTTGAGTTCTGTGTTTGGATGTCGAATTTTTTGTTCAGATCTGGTCTTTTCATTAGAAATAGGTGAAATTCACCTATATCATTGAATGACCATCTTCTTCCCTGGAGGATAATGCTCCTAGCTGGATAGGTTATCCTTGGCTGTAATCCAAGTTCCTTTGCCCTTCGGAATATCTGGTTCCAGGCCCTTCGATCCTTCAATGTGGAGGCTGACAGATCATGTGTGATTCTAATTATTGATCCTCGGTATTTGAATTGTTTCTTTCTAGCTGCTAGCAGAATCTTTTCCATGGTGCTATAGTCCTGACATTTAGCCACGATATTCCTTGGGGTTTTAATTTTGGGGTCTCTTTCAGGATGTGATCGGTGAATTCTTTCAATGGTGATTTTTGCATTCTGATTCTACAATCTCAAGGCAGTTTTCTTTCAGGATTTCCTGGAAGATAGTGTTTAGATTCTTTTTTTTATCATGGCTTTCAGGAAGTCCAATAATCCTTAGATTGTTTCTCCTAGATCTATTTTCCAAGTCAGTTGTCTTTCCTAGGAGATATTTCATATTTTCTTCTAATTTTTCATTTTTTTTTGTTTTTGTTTGACTGATTGTTGAAGTCTTATTGAGTCATTCACTTGCATTTGTTCAATTCTTATTTTTAAAGTGTTGTTTTCTTCAGTTACCTTTTTAAGCTCCTTTTGTAACTGGCCAATTGAATTTTTTTGTTCATTGCACTCTTTTTCCACTTCACTAATTTTATTTTTCAATAAATTTGTGTCTTTTTCATATCTCTTTTGCAGGGCATCATATCCTTCTTGCACTGATTTCAGTTTATTTTCCCCTTTATCCTCCAGCTCTCTTTTGAGGTTCTTTATTCAATCTTCCAGAAAGGCCTTTTGAAAAAAGTGACCAGTGATGGTCGTTAACAACTTCTTCTGGAATTTTGTCTAAAGGAATCGCAGGATCTGGGATCATCACTTCTTTTTCTCGATAAAAACTGTGTATGGTGAGAGCTCTCTTTTGCTTCTTCATTTGTTTTTTAGACAGCGTGGATATCTCTTTAAAGTAGGGAAAAAAAAAAACGGCAGCTGAAACGGCGGCTGAAGATCTTTGCCCTGGGGCACTTTGGCGAATTAACTTAAGGTGCTGGGCTGGTGGGGGCTAGGACTAAGTCCGAATTACTCCTTAAACAAGGCAAGTCTGCCAGAACACCTGCCCCCCAATCAGGGCAGAGTGTCCCGAGTGCCTCAGATAAACTCCAGGTGTTTGGAGTTTGGAGTGTGGAGTTCGGAATTTCTGCCATGATGAGCTGAGCTGAGTCCCACCCTCACTTCTGGCCTACACCGGAGTCCTCTGTTTATCTCTCTGTCTGAGTTAGACAACCTGATGTGAAGCTCTTCAGAGATATCAGCAAGCAGTGTCCAAATATTTCTGAGTTCATTGACTTGAAGATCAGTTCAGAGGCTTATTTTATTGTTGATTTGAGAGAAGATCGGAGGAGATCACAGAGAGTCACCTTTTCACTCCACCATCTTGGCTTCACCCCCTCAATTTTAACTTTTAAGGTATTATTTCCTTCAGCTATCTTTTTTAGCTCCTTCTGTAACTGGCCATTTGAATTTTTTGGTTCATTGCATTCTTTTTCCATTTTGCCAATTTTATTTTTCAGTGAATTGTTGCCTTTTTCCAATTCACTAATTTTGTTTTTCAGTGAATTGTTATCTTTTTCCAATTGACTATTTTTATTTTCTAGTGAGTTGGTGACTTTTTCCAATTCACCAATTTTGTTTTTCAGTGAATTGTTGTCTTTTACCAATTCACTATTTTTATTTTCCAGTGAGTTGGCGACTTTTTCCAATTAACCAGACTAATTTTCTAGTTTTTCACATCTCTGTTGCAGGGCAATATTTCCTTCTTGCACTGCTCTCAATTTATTTCCCCAATCTTCTTCTAGCTCTCTTTTGAGATTCTTTATGCAATCTTCCAGGTAAGCCTTCTGAAAGGGAGACCAGCTTAAGTCCACCTTTGTGGACTTTATCTGGGATTGTTTTCAGAATCTCAGAATCTGGGGACTTCTCTAGTTTCTCTCGGTAAAAGCTGTCTATGGTGAGAGCTCTCTTCTTCTTGCTCATGCTTTTGAGTTGAGGTATCAGTCACCAGCAGGGAATCTGCAGCACTTTTAATTTGCCCTGGGGCAGTTTGCCTAGTCGACTTCTGGTCTGGGACTGATCTAGCTAGATCCACACTAGGACCACACTTTCAGCTGCTCTCAATCCACCCTTTATCAAAGGTAGACCTGCCAAAGCACCTGCCCGCAAGCAGAGCAATGTGGCCCAAGGGTCTCCCAGAGACTTCCTGGCAGCCTAAAATCTTCTGGTCCTTCCCAGCCCTGGACTTGCTCCCTGGCTGCGCATTGGCGTCTGAGCGCTGGGAGCTGCTCCATCCCCTGCCCGTCTAAAACTGACCTCAGAAGTTCTTTCAAAGTAGATATTTGATAGAAGTGCATTGTAGTCCAAGTGTTTGATGGAGCCTTCACTCCAGAACCAATTCGGAGGCTCAATTTGTCTGGGTCTGAGGGAAGGTCTCAGGAGCTCACAGAGGATGTTGTTTGCAGTTCACCATGTTGGCTCCGCCTCCTAAAAAAATTTTATAATCTAAATGAAATGTAGGAATATCTATAAAAATATAGATTGCCCAGGTTAACAGAAGAGGAAATAAATTATTTAAATAGCCCCATATTAGAAAATGAAATAGAACAAGCTATTACTAAGAAAACTAAGAAAAAATCTCCAGGGCCAGATGGATTTACGTGTGAATTCTACCACACTTTCAAAGAACAATTAATTCCAATACTATATAAACTATTTGAAAAAATAGGGAAAGAAGGTATACTACCAAATTCCTTCTATGAGACCCATATGGTGCTGATAACTATACCAGGTAGGGTGAAAACAGAGAAAGAAAACTATAGAGCAATTTCCCTAATGAATATTGATGCAAAATTTTTAAATAAGATATTAGCAATGAGATTACAGAAAGTTATCCCCAGGATAGTACACTATGACCAAGTAGGATTTTTACCAGGAATGCAGGGCTGGTTCAATATTAGGAAAACTATCAGCATAATTAATTATATCAATAACCAAACTAACCAAAACAATATGATCATCTCAATAGATGCAGAAAAAGCATTTGATAAAATCCAACACCCATTCCTATTAAAAACACTAGAAAGTATAGGAAAAATGGGCTTTTCCTTAAAATGATCAGTAGCATCTACTTAAAACCATCAGCAAGCATCATATGTAATGGAGACAAACTAGAACTATTCCCAATAAGATCAGGAGTGAAACAAGGCTGCCCACTGTCACCATTACTATTTAATATTGTTTTGGAAATGTTAGCTTTGGCAATGAGAAGAAAAAAAGATAAAAGGAATTAGAGTAGGTCATGAAGAAACCAAATTATCACTCTTTGCAGATGGCATGATGGTATACTTGGAGAACCCTAGAGACTCAACTAAAAACTACTAGAAGCAATTCACAATTTTAGCAAAGTTGCAGGATTCAAAATTAATCCATATAAAGCATCAACATTTTTATGTATTACCAACAAAGCTCAGCAGCAAGAGATACAAAAAGAAATTCCATTCCAAATAATGGATGATAGTATAAAATATTTGGGAATCTATCTGCCAAAGAAAAGTCAGAAACTATATGAACTAAACTACAAAACTCTTTCCACACAAATAAAATCAGACCTAAACAATTGGAAAAACATTAAGTGCTCATGGGTAGGCCAAGCAAATATAATAAAAATGACAATACTACCCAAACTAATCTACTTATTTAGTGCCATACCAATCAAACTCCCCAAAAATTATTTTACAGATCTAGATAAAATAGTAGCAAAGTTCATTTGGAACAACAAAAAGACAAGAATTTCAAGGGAATTAATGAAAAAAAGTCAGATGAAGGTGGCATTGCCGTACCAGATATAAAACTATATTATAAAGCAGTGGTCATCAAAACCGTTTGGTACTGGCTGAGAAATAGAGCAGTTGATCAGTGGCATAGGATAGGTTATCAGGACAATCCAGGCAATAACTTTAGCAATTTAGTGTTTGATAAACCCCAAAACCCCAGCTTCTGGGATAAGTACTCAGTATTTGACAAAAACTGCTGGGAACATTGGAAACTAGTGTGGAAGAAATTAGGGCTTGACCCATACCTAACACCACATACCAAGATAAGATCTAAATGGGTTCATGATCTAGATATTAAGAGTCATATCATAAGCAAATTAGAGGAACGTAGTAGAGTTTACCTCTCAGACCTGTGGAGATGGAATAAAATTATGTCCAAAGAAGATCTGGAACTCTTAATTGAATACCAGATAGATAATTTTGATTATATTAAGTTATAAAGTTTCTGTACAAACAAAACTAATGCAGACAAGATTAGGAGGGAAGCATCAAATTGGGAAATCATCTTTACATTTAAGGGTTCTGATAAAGGCCTCATTTCTAAAATATATAGAGAATTGTGTCTGCCCTCCAGCTATTTGATCTACTGTGCTAAATCAAGAGTATTGTTTTGCACATGCTTGGTCCTGGACTTGGTGCCCTGGTAATGCTGGCATGGGGACTGCACACCTGACTCCCACTCCATTGTCACAGACCCTCTCTGCTGACCTTCTGAGTTCTCCTTAGTGTTTTTCCTGCTGAGAGAACCAGAAGCCTCCTGTAGTGCTTCAGGGTTCTTGCCTGGGGTCCTCGGATTCTGGGGTCCATCCTGTCTGGGACTGCATTGGTGCAACCTCACTGGGATTATGTTCTGGGTTTCCATCCTGGTTTCACAGATCTTTTCTGCTGACTTTCCAGGTCTTTTTTGATGTCTCTGAGCTGAGAGATCTAATTTACCAGTACTGTCACTGATTCAGAGGTCTGGCAGGGGCCAGATCTAAGTCTGGTGTTGGGGCTGGGTCCTAGGCTGCCTTGGTGTGGTCTGCACTTGGAATCCTGGGCTTCCACTCTGGTGTCACAGACCTTTTCTGCTGATTTTTCAAGTTTCCTTCAATTGGAAAATGTTCTCTTTTAATTGGAAGATTTTTATGAATTGAGCTTTTAAAAGACTGTGATATGGCAACAATCAGATTATATGGTGATCAACTGTGATGGATTTGATTTTTTTCAACAATGGGGTGATTCAAGGCAATTCCAATAGACTTATGATGGAGAGAGTCATCTACATCCAGAGTGAACTATGAAGAGTTGGGTGAGTTCCTGCCTTTACTCAGCCATCTTGCCCCTGCCTCCCGGCTCATTGTCTATTCTTATCTTTTCAAATTTGTATTCTTTTCTTGATGCTATAGGTAACATTTCTAGTACAATATTGAATAATAGTGAGGTACTGGACATCTTATTGGTAAGACTTCAAGTTTATTCTCATTTATTTTTATTATTTTTATTTTATTTTTAAAAATTTATTTATTTATTTTATTAATACTTTTTATTTGCAAAACATATGTATGGGTAATTCCTAAATATTAACCCTTAAAAAGCTTTCTGTTACAAATTTTTCCCCCCTACTCCCCACCTATCCTCATTTCTTAGTCTTTATTTTATATATATGCTATTTATCATTTTAAGGGAAAACAACAACAGTCCTACATATATTGCTATGCTCTCCAATGCATTTTTTTTTTTTAAACGGGAATAAATGTATTTTGTTAAAATATTTTTCTTGGGGCAGCTAAGGTGGTGCAGTGGATAGAGCACCAGCCCTGAAGTTAGGAGGACCTAAATTCAAATCTGGCCTTAGATACTTAACATTTCCTAGCTATGTGACCCTGGCCAATCCACTTAACCCCAATTGCTTCTGCCAAAAAGAAATATATATATATGTATATATATATATATATATATATATACATATATATATATGTATATATATTTTTTTCTTAATTTACTGGAAAAATTATATGATTTTTTGTTGTTCTGTTATTTATGTGGTCCATTATGTTGCTAGTTTTCTATTATCAAATGAATCCTATACATTCTAGGTATAAATTAAGTTATATTGCTATAATTTCCTTACTAATATTTTATTTAAAAAATTTTGCTTCAGTATTCATTAGGGAAACTAGTCTTTAATTTTCTTCCTCTGTTTTTGTTTGTCCTATTTTAGATATCAAAACTATATTGCATCCTAGAAGAACTTCAGTAGGACTTCTTCCTTATTTATTTTGTGAAAAGGTTTTTATTGGCATTAATAGTTATTTACATGTTTGGTAGAATTACTCATAAATCCATTTGGTCCTGGAGATTTTTTCTTAGGGAGCTCTTTTACGGCCTGCCCAGTTTCTTTACTAAGATATCTTTATTAAGATTGTTTAATGAAGTGTTATATTATTTATACTATTATAAGTATTGATCCATTTCCCATAGATTATCAGTTTTCTTCGACTTCAGTTAGGTAAAATTATTTGTAAATATTGCTTTAATTTCATCTGCATTACTAATTCATTTACCTTCTTTATTTTTGATACTGTTCACTTGTTTTTCTTTTTAAAAAAATCAAATTGGTCAGTAAAACATCTACTTTATTATTTTTTTCCATAAAACTAGCTCCTAGGTTTTTTTTTTTTTTAATTAGTTCAATCTCTTCTTTCAATTTAATCTCTTTTGATTTTCAGCATTCCTTATTAGGTATTAATTAGGAATTTTAAATTTGCTTTTACTAGTTTTTTTTAGTTGCGTGACCAATTTATTAGTCTGCTTTTTCTCTCTTTTATTAATGTTTAGAGATATAGGATTTCTTTTAAATAATGCTTTGGCTGCATCCCAAAATTTTTGATATGCTGCCTCATTCTTATTATTACCTTAATGAAATTACTGAATATTTCTACAATTTCTAATTTGATCTATTCATTCTTTAGGATTAAATTATTTCATTTCTTAATAATTTTTAATCTATGTTTTCAAGATCTTTTTTTTAATTGATTCACATTTCAAAAGGGGTGCATTTAGTATTTCTGCTTCCTCTTATTTGTGAGATATGTATGATCAAATACATGATTAATTTTTGTAAAGGTGCCACATAGATGTGCAAAAAAGATAAACTCTATCTTTCTTTTCTATTTTTCCTAGTAGTCTGTTGTATCTAATTTTTCTAATCTTGCGCTCATCTTAACTTTTTCTTTTTTTTTTTTCATGGTTTGATTTTTATGTCTAAAAGGGTAAACTGAGATTCCCTCTAGTAAGATTTTTTTATTGTCTATTTCTTCCAATAAATAACTTTTACTTCAAAAAATTTCTATGCTATGCTATTTGGCACATATGGATTTGCATATTAATTCATTGATATTGATATTAATTAGTCATCAATGATACCTTTTTAGCAGGTCTCTTTTGGCTTTTGCTTTGTCCTGAGATTATAATTGCTACTGTGGCCATTTTTGATTCAGATAAAGCATAATAGATTTTTCTTCTGCTCCTGATTTTAACTCTGGACATACCTTTCTGTTTCAAGTATGTTTCTTTGTAAAAACATATTGCTGGATTTTGGTGTCTCAACTCTGCTATTCATTTCCATTTTGTGGATGAGTTCCTTCCAGTCATATTCTCAATTACGATTTCTGTTTATTTCCCTCAGTCTTATTCTTTTTTCTTTATACTTTTTCTTGTTTTCCATCTTTTTTTTTTTTACCTTTTTCTATCCTTAAACATCTGTCTAATTTCTCACCACTGCTTCCTCTAATCTGTTTTCCCTGTCTCTCCCCATTCTCTTTCCCTTTGTCCCTTCTTGTCTTGCTTCCCTGTTGGGCAATACCCCCCCTTCTTCTTCCTCTCCTTCTTCCTTTTCTTCTTCTTCCCCCTCTCTCTTTTCCCTCACTCTCTTTTTCCCTGTTTCCCTCCCTCTCCCTCTTTTCATTTCCCTTTCCTTTCTCCCTCCCCTTCTTTTCTCCCCTTCTCCCCTCTGATTCTCTAGCCCCTTCTCTTTTTCTTTTTCTCATTCTTTCCTCTTTGTAGTTCAGATGACAGTGAGGTTTAAGAATTATTTTTTCCATTTTCTTTTTCATTGTGAATTTTTTAAAACACATTAATGACAAAATAAAACCAAAATGAAATCATTCATCTACAGCATAAAAAATTATAACCAATCAGACAAATTTTTTTAATATTGTGAACTTTGGGAAACTATTGTGTCCAAAATGCTGTTAGAAAAACTTCTCTTTTAATTGGAAGATTTTCATCTTTTTGTTTTTTGTTTGCTTGTTTGTTTTTTTTTTCCCTTGTGTTTTCTTTTTTTTTGATCTGATTTTTCTTGCACAGCATGACAAATCTGGAAATATGTTTAGAAGAAATGCACATTTAGCCCATAATGAATTGTTTGCTTTCCATGTGAAGAGAAAGGGGAGGGAGAAAAATTTGGAACATAAGGTTTTGCAAAGGTAAATGTTAAATGTGCATACCATTTGACCCAGCGGTGTTTCTACTGGGCCTATATCCCAAAGAGATCTTAAAGGAGGGAAAGGGACCCACATGTGCAAGAATGTTTGTGGCAGCCCTTTTTGTAGTGGCTAGAAACTGAAAACTAAAAGGATGCCCATCAGTTGGAGAATGGCTGAATAAATTATGGTATATGAATGTTATCGAATATTATTGTTCTGTAAGAAACGCCCAGCAGGATGATTTCAGAGAGGCCTGGAGAGACTTGAATGAACTGATGCTGAGTGAAATGAGCAGAACCAGGAGAACATTATACCCAGCAACAAGACTATATGATGATCAATTCTGATGGACATGGTTCTCTTCAGCAATGATGTGATTCAAACCAGTTCCTGTTGTTCAGTGATGAAGATAGTCATAGATGAAGATGGAAGATACATCCAGAGAGAGGCCTGTGGGAACTGAGTGTGAACCACAACACAGCATTTTAACGCTTTCTGTGAATATTTCCTTGCATTTTTCCTTTTTAGGTTGGTTTTTTTTTCTTTCTTTCTAGATCTGATGTTTCTTGTGCAGTAAGATAACTGTATGTATATGTATACATATGTTGGATTTGTCATATAATTTAACATATTTAGCATGTATTAGATTACCTGTCATCTAGGGGTGGGAGGTGGGGGGAAGGAGGGGAAAAGCTTGGAACAACAAAAAAAAAGTTTTGCAAAGGTCAATGTAGAAAAATCACTCATATGTTTTGTAAATAAAAAGCTTTTAATAAAAAAAAGGTAAATGTTAAAAACTATATTTGCATGTGTTTGGAAAAATTAAAAGCTGTTAAAAAAAGAATGTGACAAAATATATATTTGAAAAGATTTAATGGGGCATGCTTTGTTTTTAAAAAATAGATAATAAAATAAGTTTAATAGGATAATGAGTTTTTGAAAGTTATTGACTATTATAAAAATTATGAAAATGTGCTCATTTAAAAAATGAAACTTCAATTCATGAATATAAGTCATCTATCATATGTCTGAAACCTCAGAATGTGGTTAAATTTAATTTATAAATAAAGATTAATGAAACAAATGTAAGAGGAATATAATGAAATTAATACTCTTCAAGTGCTAAGCTGTGATCACTTGAAATTTTACTATTTGAGGTAAAAACTTTTGGGAATAAAATTTTATTTTGAGTTTTGATTTCACGGAATTGCCTGAATTGTCAGGAAGCCAATAGTAGAATGTTTGGCATGTTTGGGAACTTCTATAGGGGGATGTCTGTCTGTGGGAAAAGTTAGGGATGACTTTTGCATGGCTCTTTACTCACTTTTCCCATTGGGCTATTTCTTTTCTAAGCAGGAAATTTCTTCACCTGGTTAATCTGGCTTTTGACACTCTGTCACAACACAAGTAGCTGTCAGATATGACTCCTGCTTGGAATCAAACAGAGCTTATGGAGTTTTTCTCCTGTTATCATATATGTCAAGTCAGATTAATGTGCTCTTGAAGGGATGAGTCTTGACATTATTTAAACTGTATTCTTTCTTTTCCTTTCATAGCAATTAAATAATTAGGGCAGGTGAACAGTAGACATTTCTAAGTAGAATATTAGCTATATTAATTAATATGTTGATACTGGAACATCTTCTGGTTGCTAAAATAGTATGCACATATAAAATGAATTTTACGATTTTAATCTGTATTTGTAGTCAATATCAAATGACAATATCGGGATGATATCCTCCTAAAGAGGGAATTAGACAAACTAATAAGGAAAACTTATGTAACTTTTAGAAAGTTTTCAAGATTTTTATATCAGTTACAGGGTTTTCATAAAGAAAGAAACGGAATTGACATTTATATTCAAGGAATGAAATTATGAAATTGTAATGAGTTGTTGTTACTAGCAGATTTTATCAGAATTATTTGGAAATCTTTACAAGTGATTTGCAACCAGTGAAACAGCCTCTTTCAGAACTGACCTGAGAATGAAGCTGATTCCAGAATATTCAAGAAAAGATTTTCAGGGATTCAATAACCATGTGAGACATCTGGGATCATCTGGGACTCAAGACAAAAATGCGATGATTATAAGGACTTTGGGAGTGACTTATTATTAGGATATAAGGAAACTTGATGTTCATTAATATTGATGATCACCTATCATCCTGGTCTTTTGTTTCATGTGTTTATGTTTATATTTAAGTTTTCTTGGTTACTTCAGTGACACACAAATCTCTTCTAAAAGTTAGTACATTGTGAATTCTTTAACTAGTTTGATTTGTATTTTGATATATAATTTTCATTACAAAAATATGAACTATCTCAAAAATTCTGTCTGTAGAAAAATTATCCATGGGGAAGAGTGGGCTGCCTACTCCACCACAAATTAATCTTGTGATTCAATTTCAATTCTGTTGAATTATGGCTATAGTTCCATTTCTGTTTTATGAGAAAACTTTATGAATAAAGTTTTGGGAATTGTGAGAAAACTTTATTTCATTGTTTCAGCATATCCAATGGCTGGGAAATTGAACCACCTCTACTTGTTTTAAGGGACTCTTAACTGAAGACCTAGATTATGCTGATCAGAAACCCAGACAGATCCAAAGATTGATAAAGGAATTTTTTTCCCCTCACATTTATATATCTCAAGCCATCCATATGTTTTATCTGAAAACCAGTCCTGTACTCATTAACCAGCTATTGTTTCTTGTTCATTTGATTCACTATACAACCCTGGCAGGGGTGGTGAAAAATTTCTTTTTCTGATTTCAGGGAATTGCACTCGCTTGCTCTTCCCATTTCAACTTGGGAAGTCCTTAATCCTTCTTTCAATTAGAAGTTGTATCCAGGTTAGTTTTTTTAATTAACTGCTTTTATTTACTTAATTGTTTTAATGCATAAAAGTCTGTCTATCCAGTATTTGGAATCCAGTGTCAAAGCTGAGGAAGGTGACTGTTGAGCCATATCAATATGCTCAGAAGCTTTAACCTTTGTTTCCTCAGTCATTTAATCTTTCATTTACTGCATTATCCTAATGATAATAAAGTTCTTAGGATTTGCATATATTATCCTCATATAAAATGTAAAGAGTTTAATTTTATTAAATCTTTTGTGATTTTTCTTTCATGCTTACATATTTGTGCTTCTAGAGTCTCATGTTTGAATGTCACATTTTTTCCTTGACATAGGAACTCTGGAATTTTACCATAATATTCTTGGGAATTTCCATTTGGATAATCTTTTCAGAAGGTGATAATTGGATTTTTAAAATTTTTCTTTGCTTTCTGATTCTAAGATGTTTGGGCATTTTTCCTTTATAATTTTTTGATATAAGATGTCTGGCCTCTTTTTTTCTTAAATTAACACTTTCAGGTAGTACAATAATTCTAAAATTTTCTATCCTTAATTTATTGTTCTTTTCAATTTTTTCTGTCACACATTTTCTTCTATTTTTTATTCTTTTCACTTTATTTTATTGTTTAGTTGTTTCATATTATTTATTTTATTTTTTATTTTTTAATTTAATAGAAAATAGACAGAAAAGAAAAACAAAACAAAACAAAACAAAACAAAACCAGTTACATTGTCATGTGCCAACAGAATGTCATGGAGGATTCAAAATATAACAATGAATTATATAATAGTAAAAGAAATTATATTCATAAGTGTCCATCTTTTCTTTACTTCTTTGTAGTTCTTCTGTTTTCTACTGTGCACTTTTTTTTACTTTGTCTTTTGTTTTCCCCTTTTCATCTCCCCCACCTCCCCCAAGCAGACTATAGTTAAGCACAACTTAATGTTGCCTTTTTAACTCATTCCAGATATGAGTAGGTTTTCTGAATTATGATCCCTACTTCCCCCTCTAATGCCTCTGTGTCTATTCTTCCTTTGCATCTCATTTGTATAGATCTTTCTTTTGAGCTAGCTGATTCCTAATATCAATCATAAACATATGGTATACATTTCCATGTAGAAAAGATAAACAGTTTGTTCATGTTAAGTGCCTTAAAATTAATCTTGGGTATTGGCTCTTATATGTTCAATTTTCTACTGAGTTCTGCTTTGGTTGATAGAAAATCCTGAAAATCTGCAAGTTCATGGAATGTTTTTGTTTCATTGAATATTATGAATAATTTTTATGGATATGATATTTTGGTCACAGGTCAAAAATTGATTGCTGATATATATATGATTCTAGGATCTGTGGTCTTTTATTGTGGCTGCTGATAAGTCTGATACAATTCTAATTGTAGCTTCAGAATATTTGAGTTGTTTTTTTTCTTGTTTCTTGCAAAGTTTTCTCATTGATCTAGGGGTTTTGAAAGTTGATATTAATGTTCCTATGTGATTTCCACAAAGGATCTCTTTGAAGTATTGATTTTTTTCTGTTCCTACTTTTCCCTCATGATCTATCACTCTAGGACAATTTTCTTGGATTATTTCTTGCATTATTGTGTCAAGGTTCTCTCTCTCTCTCTTTTTTTTTTTTTTTGGTCACGGTTTCCAGGTAGTCCAATTATTCTTTTATTTTTTCAGTCTTTTCTCCAGATCTGTTGTTTTTCTTCTGTTTTCACATTCTATTCTCTTTTTTCATTCTTTATATTTTATTTTGTTATTTCTTGGTGTTTTATAGCTTCACTGACTTCTCTTTGTCCAGTTTTAATTTTCAAAGGGTTATTTTCATCTTTAAGATTCTGTATCTCCTTTTCTAGTTGGATAACTTTTTTTTCATAATCTTGTTTTTCTTGGATTTTTTTTTGTGTTTTGTTTTGTTTTTGTTTTGTTTTGTTTATTTTTTTAGTTTTTCTTCAATGCCTCTGATTTTTAAATCCTCTCTGGAGTTCTTCTACAAATTCTCTCTAGGTAGGGAGCCCTTTACTTTTACTCTTTAGGGTAGAAAAGGCTCTTTTTTGTGTGTCCTCCTCTGACGCTGAAACCTAATTTTCCCTGTTTCCATAGTAAGTTTCTATGGTTGGGTTTTATTGTTCTTTGCCGGTTCTTTTTTTTTTTTTTATGGCAAGTATTAATGTAAGCACCTCTAATTGTGCAGTGAGGGGATGGTGCCTCTACCTTCACTTCAGCCCTCTTTTCTTAGCTGGAACCCTGAACCAAAAACCCACTTTCCTGTAAGTGCCCATTGCTAGCAGCATCCCTGCCCCACTGCTTCCAAACTCACTGGGTGAGTTGGTGCCTTCTCACCTAGAGAGGTGTTTCAGCAGCAAGGCTGGGCCTGCCATTCTTAATTAGCTGTGGTTCCCTCAGTCTTCTTGGACTCAGACTTCCAATTTTCCATGCTGTCTGGAGGTGAAAGTTTCTGTGCTTTCTGCTGAGGCTCCAGCCGTACTCAGCTAGGCCTAGGACTCCCTCCATGATGTCTGTGGGGAGCTAGCCCAGAGGTCTTTCTTTGGATTTTCTTGAGTTTACCAGAAAGAACCCTGTATGCCCCAAGTTTTCTTGATCTCTCACTGGTCTATGTTCCTCCTGAAGCCCAAATTTGTTCTGTTTGTGGGGGAAATCTTGAGAGGTTGAAATTTGCCAACCTACTCTGCCATCTTCCCAAAATTCTATATATATATATATATTTTTGTCTCTTGATGTTTCATGGATTCATTAGTTTCCAATTGACCAATCCTTATTTTTAAGGAAGTTGGCAAGCTTTTGAATTTTTTTTAACCATTTGTTCTGATTTTTAAGGATTTATTTTAATCAGTATACTTTCATTTCTCTGATCAAATTTACACTTCTCTCATTTCTTTTTCCCGTTTTTCCTCTAACAGACACTCCATTAAATTTTTTTTGTTCTGTTAAAAATTTGATTCTATGTGTACTTTTCTTTGATCTTTTGTTTGTGACTACTTTTATATCTTATCTTTATCTGAGTTTGTGTGTGTTGAGCTTCCTTGTCACCATAGTAACTTTTTGTAGTTAAGTTCTTTTTGCTGTTGTTTGTTTATTTTTCCAGACTCTTCTTTGACTTGGGATTTTATGTTAAGAATTCTTCTCTGCTCACCTCTGAATTAAGGGACAGTGACTGATCTGAGCTGCAGACTTTTGTGTCCTGATGTTTTCACAGCTAAATCTGATAGTTTATAAATTTTCAGTGCTTCCAAAGTGGTAAGGGGACGACATCCTTGGGATGTGCCCTAGTCTGGTCATTGCCTTTTTGGTCTATATTCTAGTTCTTACAAAAATAGGGCCATTCCCCAACTCCCTACCCCCTGACTATAATCACTCTTTTCCACACTTTAGTTGTGACCTAGACCTAGGTTCTGTGTGATAGAGCTCCAAAATAATACCCCATTCTGCATCTAGTCCTAGCAGAAACATCCACCTACAATCGTCCTTACCAAGTGTTTAGTCCTCTTACTAAGCCTGAGCATACTCTGTGTTACTACTACAGCAGCTGCTGCCACTGCTGCTTTTAAGATCTATGGCTGGTCAGGCTATTTTCTATGACACTGTTCTCAAACCTAACTTTCTAGCTTCTGTATGACTTTTTATTAATTATCTCCCTCAGAATTTAGTGATATTCTTTTTTTTTTCTTTAAAAATCACATTTTTATTTAAAGCAAATAGAAAATAGAAAAAGAAAAGGAACAAAAAAAAGCCATTCTCATTTGCACAGGAATATGAGAGGATTCAAAATATGAAGCAATAAATTTCCATTCCAAGAAAGCATATTTAACAAAATCTACACATAATATTCAGAACTGTCCATCTTTTTTTTTTTTGCTTCCTTGTAAGTTTTCTTTTGTTCTCTGCTGTGCACTTTTTATTTTCTTCTCTTTCCTCCCCGGCCCCCCCACCCCAAGCAGGCTTCAGTTAAGTGCAGATACATACTACATACACACACCTATACACATACATAGATAATTATAATTATACAAATATATGCACATACATTCATATACATCTATATAAGATTATACTATGCTTGTTTGTCATCTGCTTCTCCGAAGATGGATGACATCATCCTTCTAAGGTCCAAGTCTTTTTGAAATATGGAAATATTTTTCTAAATTCACCAACTCATCATTTCCTATATTACTACAATATCGCAACCATATCTTGTCGTAATTGTTTTAAATACTCTAAAACAATATTGATTAATATGGATATCATATAGTATAGTTTCTCTTTTCTCTTTTAATTGAATCTTTTTAAATTTTAACTTTGTCTAGTTTGATATTCTTCTGAAAGTTGTTTAGAGGGGTAAATTAGAAAAGCTCAGCAAAATTGCTGACATCATCTTAGCTCTGCTCTGAAGTCTCTGTTTTTAAGAAACTCACACATTAGAGTGCAGGAAAAAATACAGAAAATTTTACCTCTGTGTTAGACTGCAATACAAAAGTATATTAAAATGTTTATTCTTTATTAGATTCTATTTTTTTTTTTTTTTTGGCTGAGGCAATTGGGGTTAAGTGACTTGCCCAGGGTCACACAGCTAGGAGGTGTTAAGTGTCTGAGACCAGATTTGAACTCAGGTCTTCCTGACTTCAGGGCTGGTGCTCTATCCACTGTGCCATCTAGCTGCCCCTAGACCCTATTTTTTGATGCTTAGCCACATATTGCAAACCTTTGTTTAAATAACAAAGTTCAACATGAAATTACATTTATGTATGGTTGTTATCTTATATTAAATATTTTTGAAATTGTAACTTATTTCATTAAAATATTCTTTATATTCAGGAGGATTTAGAAAGTAAAAGATAAATATATTTTGGATAATAATAATAATGTCGATTTTCTTATAGAATATCCCACAGAACATATGAATATGTTATAATTCATATAATTTTTATATGAATGTTATAATTAAAAAACTTGAGCTTTCATAATTATAGGTAGAATAAAACTGTTTATATTTTATATTATATTTGTATGGTGCAAATTTTAATCTGGAGCTGGGGACAAACATTACCATTTTAACTATTATAAACACAATGAATAAATCTTTAAAAATATTACAAGTAGTACATTAAGTTATTTTGGGGATTTACAACAATTTTTTTTATTATTGTCATAAGGGGCTTATGAAAGTAAAAAGTTGAAAACCACAATACTAGATTATGTTGAACTAGGATAAAATTTTAAAATGGTACCTTCCCTATGTTTGATCAACAATTCTATCCAAGTTTTCCATACCTTCCAGGAGTTTCATTAGGTCAGTTTCCTGATATTGTATTATCCTAGTGATTACTCCTATTTGAGGATAAGATTATTGTGATATCATAGAACACCAGAAAATTGCAGGAGCTTCTAGAAGGTATTTATAATCATACAAAAAAGTCTGACTTTTTCCTCTACACAGGAAAGACCACATGATTAGAGAATATCTAATTAGACAGATTCCAATATGCACAAAATAGATGAGGCTATTCATCAATAAGACCCACCTGAACAGAAAGCACTAATGAACTCCAAGTTGAGCTCAGCGTTGAAAAGGAGAATTGTTTGAATGACCTTTGGATTTCTCTTTGTAAAGCTCCTTTAAGACTCCTATCTCTTCATGAAAGTAAAGATGCATATTTTAAAAATAGCAACATTCTTTTGCTATATGTCAGTAGGAAATAAAAACAAGTAACACTAAATAATTTAAAATTAGCATCAAACAGAGGGCAATGGAGAAACACAAGATGAGTGTTAGCAGGTTGACATGTTTAAGCAATGAAGCACTCTAAAGATCAGAAACAAAAGATATCAAGAAATTGATCTATTGAGATATGATAAAAGGAGAATGGGGACTGGTATGGAACAAGACTGAAGGACGCCAGATAGACAACAAGAATGCTTCACTGATACCCTTAAAATATCAAGAAAAAAGAAGTCCTTTACATATTGAGTGTACTCTTATGTGTACCCATGTATCCACATGGGAAGGACAGAGAAGAATTCTTATCACTTCACCTTATGTCCATTGTCGATCAGTCACAATATGTGTAATCATAGATCCTATGGGGATATGATTAGTTATTATTTTGAACAGAGCTCTTAAGTCTTTCAAAATTGTTTTCTTTTATAAGGTTCTTGTCCTTACTTATATCATTTTGCATATATTCTACCCAGAATTCTCTAGAATTATTTCATTATTTCTCAGAGCACAATTTTATTGCATTCATATACCACAATATGTCTAGCTAAAACCTGATAATCTGAGGCAATCTATATTCTAGTTTTCTGTACTACTTCTTACTCCTCTCTTCTGCATTATGAAGTTTGTTATATTTGTGACTATTATCACCTCCAGTATTTGTTTTCTTTTTATTTCTCTTCCTTATCACTGTTTACTTTCCTATTGAGTTTGATTTGCTTCCGTACCAACTTGTTTTTGTATATATATGTGCTGTACCCTCCTTTTTCTATTTCAGATAAAGGTAGATTCAGATAATGCTTCTCTTTCTCGTGTGTGTTTACTTTTTTTTTTTCATAACTTCATGATGAATAGCATGTTCCTCCCTCTTGTACTAGTATGTTCCTGCTAACTTCTCTTTTCTTTCTCCTCTTTATATACTGACAGAACCAGTTTACTATTCATATTTAATTAGTTAGCTTTCTCAGCACCCTTTGAAGTTACTATTGTTATTATTTTTGGTGGGGCAAAAGGGTCAAACAGCTAGTAACTGTCAAATATCTGAGGCTGATTTTGAACTCAGGTTCAGAGGACTCCAAGGCAGGTGCTCTATCCACTGTGCTACCTAAGTGAAATTATTAAGATTTTGAAGGGATGTTTGTTCCTACAACAAAGTTAGCATTTCTATAACAATGTTAGTTATACCTTCTTTTTTCTTTTTTTCTTTTCTTTTCTTTTTTTTTTTTTTTTTAAAGAAATTTACCTTTCTGGGTTTCCCTGAAGTCTTGGGTTTGCGTTTCACAATTTTATTTCATTCTGGTCTTTTCACCAGAAATACCTTGAAAGTTCTTTTTCATTAAAGGTACATTCCCTACCCCCCAAATTCATAGTCCTGCAGCTTTAAGATCCTCTTTTGAATTTAAGGATGGAACCTTGGATTCCTTTGGCCCTCTGTCCCAGGACTGTTGCAATTTGAGTGCTTTTCTATCATACTGGTCACTGGCCTCCTCTGACTCTTGTTTGCTAAGGCTCCCAAGATCCTTACCTTGGGCTTCCTGATCACCTTAAAGCCTTCTCAGACAAGAACTTGTTTTTATAGTCTTTGTAAACAAAGCCTTTCCGGCTACAATTGTCCAGTCTCTAGTTTTACAGCTACCCTGTGCCACCTTTACTCTAGGGCCTCCCTATTCTAGGGCCTGTGGAGTTCTAAATAACTTTCTATGGAGTTCTAATGTGAAAGAAATAGTGTACTGTACATTATTTAGTCTACTGGAAATTCCAGGTTTGCAAGACTTGGACTGTGTCTGCTGAGGCAGTTATCTTAGTAAGAAGCACATAAAAATAAAAATGAAGAAGCACCTTCTTTAAAAAAAAATACTCTTTCCCCTTATTTTTAAGGAAACACCTTATTATCTAAGAAACCTTTAATTTTTCCAAGATTAATGAATGATTCCTTTTGTTCTTAGAAATCTACTTTTTAAAGAAAATTGGTGGGATTTTTATTTTGTTTTTATTTTTTAGATATGGTGCCTTTAAATGGAACAGAATGGATTGTAAAGTCTGAAAACTAAGGCTTGGGAATGGTAAAGATAGAAAACCACAGATAGTTTGAGGGCAATAATCATTAGAGTTACTTATATGGAAAGAAAAGTCTCCCTAGCATAATATCTCTCCATAAATTCTTTAATACCTTACTTTTCAGTAAATGCACAGAGGTATATTATATACACATTACAAATAGGTATTGTATATATACATGTGTACATATACAATATGTTAATTATATATAACATGTAAGTGTGTAAACATATGTTTAAACATATATATATATCTATCTATATATCTATATATGCCACTTTCAATATGTCTTAAAGATATTTGGAGAGAACAACCAATTGAAAAAGGACTGAGTCTTGAGGTAGGAGCAAATGACCCTATATTTATAATGGCAAAATTTATGCAATAATACCTGTTCTAAATACTTTGTTATAAGAATGAGATAACACATGCAAGCATTTTAAGAGAATCAGTCTATACATATGCATAAAAATAAATGCATAAAGAAAGTAAAATTGAGAGAATAAATGGGGAAGTTCTCCAATCAGGCACTTTAGACAAGATGTTATTTCATTTTATTTTTTAAAATCACTTTTATCAAAGCCTATTTTAGGACTAACCTTATGCATAAAAAATAGATGATATAATTTGAAATGCTCTGAGAAATATTTATGCCCTGCAATGATTTTTCTAACATAGGTGTGGTGTCTAAATTATATGAGAGATGGTTATTAGAGACTAATTTCTTTGATACTACTTCTCTGTCAGACTCTTTCTTTGACAAATATTCCTTGGAGGATACAGTAGTAAAACTAATTCAGAACACAATGTTATTGATTTGTGAACTCAAATCTTAGTGTCAAACAGCTCGAGAATTTTGGAAAAAAATAGAAAGATGATGAAAAAGCAGAAAGAAATTGCTGAAGGGGAGATGATAACTATAAAAAACAGATAGTTTGATTTCATGATTTTGTCTAGGATTAATTCTGTTGAATTCTATATAGTTGCACTATTTCCATGTCTGAGATAATGCTGTACATTGATGCTATTTTAATACAAATAGAAAAATTATACTTAAATGATAAGTTCTATACAATATAAATGTGATTATTCAACATTACCCAGTTGGTAGTAAATATATATATATATTTTTTTTTTAAATTGGTCTTTTGGTAAGGTATTAATATATATGTAAATGCAAATGCTTTCCAAGTGTTCAAAATTCTAAAAAATATAGTTAGTATAGCAAAATTTCATGTGTTTGGGTGATAGACAATTCAGTAAGCAGACAGAGGAAAACAACATATTTCTATGATGCTTCATAGTTTTAAAATGTTTTTCCTTACAATATTACTTCAAGGAAGATACTACAAATAATTTTTATCTTTATTTTATAGATAAGGACACTGGGACTTAGAGAAGTTTAATAATTCCTTATTATCTATAGTAAATAAATGATAGAGTGAGGACTAGTACTCTTAGATATACAGCCTAACTTTATATATATACACATTCATGTTCAAATATTTGAATACTCTCTCTTCCATGTTTTGAATATATTCCTTCCTCCCCTCTTATATACTATTTGCTAATTTCTATTCAGAACCTTACTCAATTCCCCCAGTTATTAGTGCCTTTTTCTTCTTCAACTTATCTTGAATTTACACATCTGAGTCTATGATCTATATTTCTAACAGAATGCAATGTTATTAAGAAGAGAGCATGTTAAAAATTTATCTTTACATACCTAGTGCCCAGTGTAGGAAGTGCTTAATAAACGTTTGTTGATTTCAACTAGATGTGATATATATCTATATATCTGTCTATATCTATCTATATATCTATATCTATACACACACATTCATTATAGGTAGTAATTATATGAACACTTTGTTCGTTCTGTTGCCAGTTATTTTCAAACTTCAATAGTAGTAATATCCTACCACTTTGAATAGTCTACTAGAACTCTTAAAAGTTGCGTGCACATTCACATAGTTTAAAATTTTTGAAGTCTTTGGAAGAGTCAATATATGTATGCATGGGCTGTGAACATCCATATGTAGAAGGAGAATATGTATTCAGATTGTATATTCTCGGGCTCAAAGATCATGGCAGATGGTGACTAGAGTCATAGTCCATATACCTAGAGTTAAGGTTTTTCCAGTAGCTTTGTATGACTATGAGAATTGGACTTTCAAAAGAAAAGCTGAATGAAGTTAAATTGATACTTTCAAATTGTGGTGCTAGAGAAGGCTTTTGAGAGTAATTTGAACAGTAAGGAGATCAAATCAACCTGTATTTAAAGAAATTAATCAGGTTATTCACTTAAAGGTCAAATATTGAAGCTTAAATACTTTGGCTGATGAGATGAGGCTCATTGGAAAAGACCCAATGTTGGGAAAGATGGAAGGCAAAAGGAAAAGGGAACAGCAGAGAATGAGATAGATAGATAGTATCAGGAAACAATGAAGATGAACTTGGATGGATTTTGAGTGTGGAGCATGGAAGGAACTGGCATGTTGTAATTATTTGGGTCACACAGAATTGAACAGGACTGAATGACCGACCAACAACAAAAATGTATCACTTTTCTTAAGAAATTCTATTATGTTATGTTCAGTTTCTTTTTATAAGATATGATAATTATGCATTTTATTTCCTCTTTTGTTAATCTTAACATTTACATTTTTGTAAATATTTGTAAATATATTTTGTAAATATTCAGATTGCTTTAATTTTCTCTATTGGTGGTTGGTTTACCTTTTTCATTTTTAATACAGATATTTGACCTTCCTCTTTAAAAAAAATCAAATTAAACAATAATTTATTTTGCATATAAGAAGTTCATAGTTTTATTTTTTAAGTTTTTTCTTTCAATTTTAAATAATTTCTCCTTTTTAGGATTTATAACTTGTATTAATGGGGAATTTTAAAATTATTCTTCATTTTAGTTTCATGTTCAATTCATTAATCTGCTTTCTCTCTTTTACTCATGTAAATGTTTAGAAACACAATTTACTCTTAAGTACTGCTTTTCCTACATCACACAAATTTTGACATATAGCCTCACTGTTGTCATTTTAATTAATAGAATTATTGTTTCTATAATTTGTTCTATGACTCATTCATTCTTCCAGATTGGATTAGTTTCTAATTAACCTTTTTATTCTCTGCTTTATTCTATTTTATTCTATTTTTAATTATATTCTATTTTTATTTTAATTATATTCTGTTATATTTTATTACAATTTTAAAATTATATTATAGTCAGAAAGGAGTGTATTTAATATTTCTGCTTTTCTTCACTTGAATGTGAGGTTTTAATACCCTAATACATGGTCAATTTTTGTGAAGGGGCCATTCACAGTTGAGGAAAAAGTATACTCCATTATATTCCCATTTAGTTTTCTCCAGAGGTTTATCATATCCAATTTTTCTAAAATTCCATTCATTTCCTTAACTTCTTTCTTATTTATATTATGATTAGATTTATTAGTTCTGAGAGGGAAAAGTTGAGATTCCCCATTTATATAGTTTAACTATTTTGTCCTAGAATTCATTTAGTTTTTCCCTAATAATTTGGATACTATGCTATTTGGTCTAGTATTCACATTATTTCAATTGTCCATGGTATCTTTTAGCAAAAGGTAGTTTCACTGTCTGTCCCTTTTAATTAAGTCTATTTTTTCTTTCACTTTGAGAATATGATTGCTAGTCCTTTTTTTTAAAACATCAATTGAAGCATAATACATTTTGTCCTATTCTGTTATTTTAACTACATGTGTATCTTTTTGTTTCAATGTTTTGTAAGCAGCATATTATTGGATTTTGGTTTCTCATCCATTTAACCATCCACTTCTCTTTTACAGATGAGTTAGTCCTAATCACATTTCCAGTTATGAGTACTAATTTTATATTTTCCTTCATAATATTTTCTTCTGTTTATCCTTTTATTCTATCCTTACAGAGAAGTCTGTTTTGCTTCTGATCATTGCTTCCTTGATCCATAGTCCCTTTAATTAAACCTTCTTTCTCATCCTGATTTCCTCCTAAGACAAATTTTTATACTCAACTGATTGTGTTTCTCTCTCCATGTGTATATGTGTACATGTATGCACATGTGCATATACAGGATATACAATATATAATGCACACATATATAGATAGATTATACATACATACATGTGTATGTTTTCTTTCCTCTATGAACTTGTTTAGATGAGAATAAAGTTCATGTTGCTTTTCACCCTCCTCCATTTTCCCATCCACTATGAATATACTTTCCTGCATGACTCTTTTATGTGCAATGTGATTTTCTCCATTCTTCCTTTTCTTTCTCCCTTCACCTTTGCTAATTTCTGCATTCGCCTTTCTCATGCCTTCATTTTTTTGAGATCATTCCAATATCACGAACATGCTCTTTCTCCATGAAGACATCTTATAACAGCTGTAGTAATGATAAATTTCTTCCCATATAAAGAGTTTAATCTTTTAAGTACCTCATCATTTCTCTTTGTGCTTATTTTTTTATCTTTCTTTTAAGTTTTGTATTTGAATGTCATTTAAAAAATTCAACTCTTGTCTTTTCATCAGGAGTCTTCAAATAGCTATTTTGTCCCCTGAAGGATTATTCTCACTTTTTATGGGTCAGTTATTCCAAAACTCTTTTCCCGTTTGGAATATGATATTCCTAACCTTATGCTCTTTTATAAGGAAGAAGCTGCAAAATGTTGATTTATCCTGACTGTGATTCCACTATATTTGAGCTAGGTTTTTTTTTTCTGTTTGCTTGTAATATTTTCTCTTTGACCCAACAGCTATAGAATTAGGTTGTAATATTTCTGGAAGTTTTCATTTTGGGATCTCTTTCAGGATATGATAAGTGGGTTCTCTCAATTTCTATTTTACCTCTACTTCTAAGACTGAAGGCCAATTTTCCTTTATAATTTCTTGCAAATTTCTTTTTCTACTATGGCTTTCAGTTAATCCAATAATTCTTAAATTACTTCTCCTCAATCTATTTTCCAAATTAGTTGTTTTTATCATAAGATGCTTCACATTTTTTCCTTCTTGCAACTTTATTGATTCTTGAGGTTTCATGGAACATTGCCTACTACTTCCCCATTTTTAATCTTTAAGGAATTATTTTCTTCATTGAGATTTTGTTTCTCTTTTTCTACTTGTTCGATTCTGTTTTGTAAAGAGTCATTTTCTTCAGTAAATTTTTATGCCTCTTTTATCATTAGATCAATTTTATTTTGAAGGTTTCATTTTGTTCATCATATTTGCTTCTCTTTTACCAAGCTGCTCAATTCTTCTTTCATAATTTTATTGCATCACTTTGATTTCTTTTCTCAATTTTTCATCTTACACTTTTATTTCTTTTTCGAACTCTTCCAACTGGCACACAGGTAGCCAAGGACATAAGGTCAACAAGCAATAAAATAGACCTGAAAGATGAACAGATCTAGTTGTGAGAGAACTCAGCAAATATTTCATCCAGATAATAGCCCTGAATGAAACAAAGCTAGCAAATGAAGGCCAGCCTGCTGAAGTGAGAGCTGGATACACAATTTTCTAGTGTGACCAGTGATGGGGAGTTGCTGTGAAGCTGGTAGGTTTCACAATCAAATCTAATTGAGTCAACAAGCTTGTATGCTTACCAAAAGGAGTAAACAAGCTGCATGCCAGTGAGATTACCACTTACAGAAAAGTTCCATGTCAACATCCTCAGTGCACATGCTCCCACCATGACAGACAGTGATGAGGTCAAGGAAGTTTATGAAAACCTGAAGACTTTCATCTTCAGTGTGCCAAAAGAGGACAATTATAATTGTAATTATAGGTGATTTAATGCCAGAGCAGGCACAGACTGTTAGACATAGCAAGGAGTTCTTGGGAGAAAGAAACAGCAATGGCAATGGTCACTTACTCCTAAAGACATGCATCTCATGACCTTCTCATCACTGTCTTCATACTATCTTCTGTTTACCTAAATGCAGTAAAAACTTTGTGCATGCATTCTCACAGCAAATATTGACAATGAATATATTATATAATTGTAAGAAGAAGAGATAGTATATGAGAGTGACTAAGGTCATGTGTGGTAGAGTGCTGGTTTGATCATAGATTTATCTTGTGCAAGCTAAATATTCTCATCCAACAAAAGCAGCAGCCCCAAAGCAAAACAACTACCAGAAGACTTAATGTCAATAGATTAGAATACTTCTCCCTGAATGATCTTCTATGTTAAAGTTGAGCTCTACTCACCTGGGAATAGGAGGCACTGCATGTACCAAGCTTTGAATACTTTCTACTGTTGTTTTCAGAAATAAATTCAGAGTCTGTAAATTTTTGATGCTTCCAATATGGTGTGATTGGGAGAGAGGTGTGATCACTGCTCTCCTGGTCTATTCTCTAGTCTTTACCCACAAAATAGACCTCGGTGGCCTGCACTGGTAAATGCAAGAACTCCTCTTGATCTTACAACTGTAACCAGAGTCTCTAGTTCCTTGAAGCTGCACCCATTCCTCTCTGCTCTGGAACTGTGTCAGCAATGGAGTTAAATTAATTAAATAGAATCATATTCTCAAGTATAATAGACATTGATTGATGTCTATCTGTATGGACAGAGTTTTGCTCATGATTTTCTTTGAAATTTATGGATTTTTATCTTCAACGTCAAAAGCAATCAACACTTAAAGGAATTGCTGAGAAAGAAAAGAAAATGCAAAATTGTCTGTAAGAGCCCCTTCCAATCCACTGACCTTGATAATTTGCATTACTTTCAGTTCTCTTTATTGCACCTCCTTCCTCCAATCATTGGTTGGGTTCAGGCAGAGGTTATTATATGTCTAAATCTTAAGAGACCGTTTGTTCAACCCTTTCCAAAAATGTGGAAATATGCTTTTTAGAATATTCCTTACACTTACTCTTAAGAGTAGTCCCCCTTCCACTACCCTAAGCTCACAACAGGGCTATTATACAAGATTAAAATTTTAGACTAAGAGAAAAGAGAAATAACACATCTATGGACTATGATATGAGGACTATAAAAAAATCTCAAAACAATTCCTTCACTGCTATTTCCCTCAACCTATATTTGGGAAATATGTTCTTGATCAACCAACCTCACTTAAAGATTCAAATGATTGACTTTTTGGTAGTCACAAGTCCTGGGATAGTCTGGAGCCAGCTGGAATCAGCTTGAGAGAGCTGGAAGCATTTGCATTTACATCTTTGAAAGTGGTAAATTTTATAAATTAGAACCTGATTTCTTAATTCATTGTCTAAGTAAAATGATGGAGAAAGTGTTTATACAGTGTTAAACTTAGCATGTTGTATATACTGAGAAAAATTAATGTTAGATTGTATTATTTTTATTGCTTGCAATTGTATATCATACCATCTGTTTCCTCAGACCCTTAATATGTGAAGATCAGGCAGTATTTGAAGAATATACTTATCTCCAAGATGTCTGTCTGGACAGGGACCTTTGTTTTTACTAATTCTCTGCAGACAAAAGCTTGCTGGAATCAGATCCTCTTCCAGGGACATGTTTCTTTGTCCTTGCTACTCCTCTCATAAGATTTGGGATGATCTGGACTGCAATAGGAGAACCAGTGAAAATCTAATAGCATAGGTTTGTTTGTATCCAAAGATTACCAGAGGAAACTGAGTTTCATAAACCAGCTAACACTGTATTTCCATTTTTCTTAATTGTAGTGAAGCTTGAGGAGTTATTCCCACCCCACAGATCTACCCTCTGAGGGAGGAGTTATGAATTCTTACCAGATCTTCTTATAAAATGTCCACTACTTGGGATTGCTAGAGGAGTTCCAAATGACTGCTGAGAGGTTATTTAGAAAGAAGACAAATCCAGGGATAATCCCCTTTCCCTCTCCTCCTTCTCCAGCCCCCTCCAACCCAGTTTTCACTCGGTATTCTGACTCAAATCTGAGGCAACTCAATACAACTTTTCTATTACTATGTTGTGTGCTTCTACTAATAAAAGATGTTTCACTTGGATAATTGCCTCTGATTGCCCTTTGTTAAATTCTAGGCACCACAATTCTTTCCTTTCAGGAACCCAGTTGTTAAAACATTTACCAGCATACTCTGGACCAAAACAATTTAATTAAATTACTGTAAAGAAAATTTTCATTTGATCATTTTTCTCATTCAATTTTTAGATCACCCTCTCTACTTCCATGGCACAGTGGGAACAATTGAGGAAGAAGCTGTGAACTGAGAACTCTAGAATGGAGAGTTGGAGGAAAGGGTGGGGAGGAAGTCCAGGCCTTGTCTCACCAGCACCTGAGATATCCCAGTGTTCATCTGTTCATCTGTCTCTTTGATCTCCTTTCTGCCTCAGGCCTTTATCTTTTTTCCTACTGCTCTCTATAATTTTGCTCTATTCACTTTTCTGTATTAAGGTAGTGAAAGAAAACAATTTGTGGCAGCTACCTGCCACATAAATAGCTCCTTCTCTTAGGGGCTATCCATGAACATAATTTTAACTTAAATTTTTTTTTTTTTTTTTT